>CM046001.1:102904168-103119636 GCA_025175895.1 Wurfbainia villosa | reverse complement strand
TTATTAATAGGAAATAAGATAATTCTAATGCACTGAACAAAATGAAGAAGACCTAAAAACAAAACTAAAGCAAGATGTAATGTGACTACTAAAATTAAGCTAAACTGAATTTAAATAGCAAAAATCTAAAACTGAATGAACTGTAATGAAATAAAACAAGAAAGTAAATCTAACCTAAGTTCGATCCAAACTATCCACTTTTGATTCAATATCAAATCTATCAGTCCCCGACAACGACGTCAAAAACTTGATGTGAGTGAACACGACCCTCAAATCTCTGACGGGAATCGTTAGGGACTCGAAGCGTGCGCTCGCGCTCAACGTGCGCAAGTGCATGGATGTCGTCAAGTAATAAAAGATTATTGATCCTATAGAGACTAAGATTCGAATATTGTCTGTCCAATGGATGTTGTTCTGAATTAATCCCTTAGGAGTATAGGTTGTGAGGTTAACGGTAGTCCTAACTCAAGTACAGTGTCACTCAGAGAAAGAGAAGGTTGGTTCGAAGTTCTCAAAATGGATTCTAGGACTTCGGTTTCACTTGTGTGTCGTGGAACATGCTATCAATTTGGTGTGTTGAGATCTCTAATTACAATCTTGAGGGAGGATCAATATATTTGGCTGATGAACTTTTGCTTCTACCGGGAACTACCTACTCCTAACCAAGTTTACCTTTCAGATCATCAAAGCTCAGGAGGTTATATCATTGGGAGCCCCCTATCACTAAGGTCCCTCAACCCTTCTAGAGTTAATTTCTCCTACTTTGGCCCTTCTGCTAAGATAGGTTATTGGGTACCAAGACGTCCTAATAAACCCTATGTAAAGGCGGATCTTATTTCATATTCTGTCCTACCATATTCTATCTCCTACGATTACGAGAGGTAGGATGACCGCAAGGCTCATCCTTGGTTCTCCTAAGCTTTTAATACGAAGGCTATCACCCTTTGTATCGGCTACGTGCAGTAGAATTAGAATCAAAACCCAATCTTCATCAATCTCAACAACATAAAATTGCAAATAGAATCAAAGGAGATGAATGACTATCTGAACTAACATGTCCACAAACACAAGTTACTCCCTAATCCTAGAATCGAAGTATCTACTCCATAGACAAGGAAGAATAAACACAAGACATCTTAGAAAATATAATTACAATGCAAGTAGAACAAGAAAATAGAGAAGGTACTTTCCTAGCCAAGATCGTGTCTTGGTCATTCTCCACAATGTCGAGCATCGGGATGGATCTCCTAGCTACTTCCTTCCTCCCCGCTATGAGTCTCCTGCTTTTAGCATCTTTGTCTTCTCTAGTCGGGCCTTCGTTGTCTTACCGTCCTAGCCGTCGGGACTCCCCCTTAGGGTTTGGGTGTGCCTTCCTTTTTATAGACATGAAGCCGACTCTTCATAAATCCCATGAAAACCCTAGTCGTGTCAAAATTGCCCAGCGTGACACGACCGTGTGGAATCCACAAGACCGACCGTGTCCGCCTCTGTTCCACCCGATGAATGTCTTCCTTTTGCTCCAAAAATGTGTCATTTCACCTATAAAATGTCGTCCTACACACAAAAGCAACAAGAGCATATCTCCGATCCAGAAAATAGGAAATGCATGCAAAACAAAGTAGAAAATGCATGAAACAAGTATAAAATGTAATGAGATGTGTGTGAAAACTACTCCTAAATCCTATATGTTTTGCTCACATCACAAAGCCGAATAGAGGAGTTGCAACATCTTCCAACTGCACGTTCCCCAATTGCATTTTCTCGAATGCTTCCTGGAAAAGAATATTGAAAGAACTTCCCGAGTCCACTAGGACTCACCTCTACACCGCTAATTAGATCCTAATGACTAGAGCATCAGTGTGGGGCAGGAGGATGCCTTGTAGATCTTCAGGTCCAAAGGATATTCGAGGTGTGTTTTGAATGGCCCGGTCCTCCCCTATAGCCAAACTCTCCATGAGGAGGGCGTACGATTTTCTGGCCCTATTAGAATCCCCGTCAGTACGTCCTCCCGCTATAACATTTATGACTCCTCGAGTGGGGACGTCACTTGGAGAAGCTAAGGAACCTTCACCAACTGACCCTTCTTGTGAGACGCTTTCTTGGTTAGCTGACCGCGGGCCTGACGGGAGAAGAGCCTGGGGTCTTCCATTGTAGGGCCCCGGGCGAGCAATATTTGGTCGGCGACCACTTCTCGCTTGATTTCCCATCTGTGGCTGCAGGTGAGGATACTCTGCTCTGATGCACTCCAACTCACTTTGCAACTTGAAACATCGGTCTCTAGTGTGACCATACTCCGTGTTGTATTGGAAAAAGAATGGGATTAGGGGATTATGAGGGATTCCTCTGTATCCTATCGGTCACTGAAGAATACCCTACTAGTCGTATGCCTCCATTTCTCACTCTTTCCATGTTCGTGGAGGGGGCAAAGCTTCCGTAGCCATAATTTGTAAAGGAGGGGTAAGATGAATTCTTGGCATCAATGGTCACGGCCGAGGTGCTTCAGGCAAGAAGGCCTAACATATTCTCTCCTGAGAGGTCCCCATTGGATAGGAGGGGGGTTTCTTTTTGTAGGAGTAGATACAGGCTTCTTCTCTGATCTTCTCACTCTCAGCCCCTCTTCTTCATTAATATATTCTTAAACATGGCCTAGCAGCTCTTCATAGTTGGCAGTTGGCTTTCTTAACAAGGAGCTAAGGAAGGGTCTTTCCTTCAACCCATGGGGGATGGCAACCTTCAAGATATCAGGCATTGCCGAGGGGATTTCCCTAGCAGTGGCAGTGAAACAATGGATATAACTCCTCAAAGACTCTGAGGACTCTTGTTTTAGGTGCAGTAAGATAGAAGCATCATGCTTATAAGCTTTGTAAATAGCAAATTGTTAAAGAAAAATAGCCTTAAAATCAGCAAAACATGTAATAGAACCATGAGGTAAAGACTTGAACCATCTCTAGGCTGAGGCAGCCAAAGTGATACGGAAGGCTCTGCATTTAAAGGCGTCAAAATAGCATTGGAGGGAGGTTGCACCTTCGAACTGAGATAGGTGCTCCTCCGGATTAGAAGTGTCATTGTACATTCCCACTTGAAGAGCTCGAAAATGGGGTGGGGGTTTCTCAACCATAATGCCTTCAGTAAAGGGGCAGGGCCCATAAGGTTCCGGTGCGTTGGTGGATTGACTTTCCCCCTCGTCTTCACGCCTCGTCGATGCCACTGGGATAGGATACTGATACATCCTCCTCATCGACATCTCGCCTGGCAGCATTTCAGTGTCCAGGGGACCCAATGGAGGGACATGGGAAGGCCCTTCAAAGGGAAGGTCCCTATGAGAAGGTTCGCTGTAATGTGGATGGAGATATCCAGATCCTTTTCCTTTCTCGGACTGAGCTTGGAGGCTACTTGCATCTACCATAGCCTTCAGTTGTGATGGTAATAGAGTGATAGGGCTCTCCTCTACGGAAGAGGCTATTAGAGGAGGGATCTCTTGTAAAGGCATCTCGACGTCTGGCTCAACAAAAATTTTTCCACATATGACGCCAACTGATACGACCCGAATTTTTTACCGCCTTTTGTGAAAAATGATGATGTTAAGGAGGCTTAGGGTCCTCTCCGGCCACAACAGTAAAGGTTGATATCGATGAAGCAAACAAAAGAGAATGTGGACACGAAGTTTAACGTGGTTCGAAATTCCAATTCCTACTCCACGGGATAAGCTCTTGAGCGAGCTACGGTGCTAAACACCTCGACTATTGTAAGGATATATACTGAAAGCCTAGTCTTTGTATGGACATTCTCATTTTGAAATAAGAATCACATGATTATTGTTTGCATTTTATATTTATTATATGTGTGCATCTTGTCTAATACTTTACATTGTAGATAACATGGTGTGTGGTGTCACACAGAAGATCATGTTATCAGTTCCTTGTGGAGTATAAGTAGAGGCTCACAACCAAGATGGTTTTGGACAAACCATTGGCATGGTTGTAGTGTAATTTGGTATTGATTTATCTTGACCATAGAATTGCACTAGTACACTTTGTGTGTATTGAGCAGGGCTGACTTAGAGGTGATTCAATTTATTGCTGACTACATAATTGAATCGAACCTCAGATATTATAGTGTGCATGCTCTTAATCCCGATATAATAATAGGTACATGTACTTAATATTTATTTCTTTGATTTACCAATGGGCGAGATTTATGGGTTAAATCAATAGGCCCTGTAAGTTGGGAAATTATATTATTTACATGGTGTGTCATTGATTATAGGAGGAAATCGTGTCCTATGTATTAGGATGATGATGTCCCCTTGAGGAGCTCATAAGGATCATCATGTAAGCCCTGCAGGTGTACTTGGTCCAACATGATGATAAGGTTGAGTGGTACTACTCATGGAGTTAGATGTTAATTAATTAATTGACAGTAAATTAATTAATTAACGGACATTCGATATCTTAAACACGGGGAGATATTTGTACAATTAATATATGGAGCTCATATTTAATTATGGGGGTTGGTGAGTTAGATCAATGATAATCCTCTAGCGGAATGGATTATCATTAATGGATCGGATTTTATGTGGGCCAGATCCATTGGGTGGCCAAGATCCAACTCCTTCTCATGGTCCCTATTGTAGCCTATTAAAACCCTCAAGAAGCCTAGATCCAACGAACACGAATGAATAGAGTTTTGGGTGAAAACTATAAAGAGAAGGAAGAGGCTTGGGCGGAAAAGACCAAGAAGGGCTAGGGTTTGAGTTGGCATTGGGCGGCAACCTAGGGTTTGCTCCTTAAGGCCGACGGCATAAGAAGATTTGGTGGAGTTTTCCTTTCTCTTCTTCTCCATTGCCAGCGCCACCCTCTTCTCCCTCTCCAAGGGTCGATGGGAACTAGAGTCCTAGCTCTCTTGGCCGGCGCCTATTCATTCTCCCTCGCCTTAGCCGACGACAACCCATCTTTGTGCTTGGTGGTCGGCACTAGGTAGGAGAAGTAGGGAGAAGTTTTCTTCCCTTTGTTCAGAGCAAGAAAGAAGGGAAGAATGCGATCTAGGAGGCTTCAACTCTTGGAGGATCATTGCCCACACAACGTCCAAGAGGAGGATAGGTCATACAATAGAAGATCAAGAGGTAAACAAGAGGCATAATCTTGTTTGTTTTGATTTAGTTCTTTTGTATCATGCATGTGGTTAATTTACTTGGATCCCGATGATAAACACAAAAACCGATGATCCGTACATCATCTATTCCGCGGCTAATCGAGGAAAGAGTTAGGTTGCTTGAACAACAAGTTTGTTCGAGCGACGACTCAAATCGAGAAGCACGATGATGGATCGGTTGCTTGGGTAATCCATCTTCGTTTGGATTAATTTTTTTTAATCTGGGGACGTATGATTGGATCGCCATGCATAAGCGACCGAGGCGAAGCGAGAAGCGAAGCTTCGACCTTCAAGTGGTATCAGAGCCACAGTTTTCAGTTTTGTGTGTTTAGGATTCGGTTACTTTTATGCACTTATCATATATTATGTGTGTCGGATAATAGTAGGATGTGTGTAGGCTAACTTTTTGGTTGCAAACATAAGATCCAAGTATTATGGCCATATGTGTGTGTATGTGATTGTATATGTGTAATCGTAATATTATTTGAATCCTCAGGGTTAACGAGGCTAGTATTTAATTTTTATAATTAAGTACGGCATTGTTTAACCACTCTTTTATTTTAGTTTACTTTTGATCTAGATATCATGTACATCCTTTGTGAAGTATAGGATCGATGGATGTAAATTAAAATAATCTTTCTTGGCTCGGATCTCCAGATGGCTTGTACATGGCGTAGGGAGGAGCGGACAAGGTGGCAACACGACTGGAGGCATATTGGAGAACAAAAGCCATAATAGTTGGAAAATTTATTTTTTCATATTTATTGCTTTTGACTTATATGCTTATTGTGGTTGCATGGTTAAAATTCCTCGATGTTAAATTACTAAGTGGGAGAGGGATATTTTTTAAAAAATTCTCGCAGCCTCCATTAAAATTTGACATGTGATGTGAACAAACTTGCGTATTGGCTCTGAGTGTCTTCCTCCATATCGGATGAGTATGTTTTGCGGATCACTAGGTAAAATATGGTTATAGGAAATTATTTAGGAGCGTGTGTACTTCCCCATCGAAAGGCACATAATCCGAGGTAATTGCCTTAGTATCAGGTAATGGTGAACACTTAGATGCAAATATAAGTATCCTCCCCATCGGAGTCACTGCTTTTATTTATAGGGTCGAAGAGGAACCAACTATTAATTTTATTTGTCAAAAAGTAAGGTTGATAGGATAATAAAATTAATGGGTAAAACCTCTTCTTACAAATGTAGAATTCGTATATGTCCACACTATCATGACATACAATATTCTCGGTGTTTTGAGGTGTTGGTTGATTTTAAAATTTTATTGTTTGAGGAATCAATAATTTTTTAAAATCTAAATGGTTTTGATCTATGTGATTCTTAGGTTTTTCAAAATGGCTTTCAACACACTTGCTGTGATTCTAAAGGAAAATAAACTTATTGGACCTAACTATGTGGATTGGAAAAGGAATCTGGACATAGTCTTGACTGCTGAGGAGTACAAGTATGTACTTCTCGAGGAGTGTCCTCCTAAGCCTACGGATGATTCTGGGGAAAAGGAGAAAGAGAGTTATAAAAGGTGGATCAAGGCTGATGAGATGGCACGGTGTTACATTTTGGCTTCTATGTCAAATGTATTGCAACATCAGCATCAGGCCATGACTACTGCTTATGACATGATGCTCAATCTCAAGGAACTTTTCAGACACCAGAATCGGGCTACTAGGCAAGAAGCCATGAGAAACTTGATGACGACCACCATGGTTGAGGGAATACCCGTGAGGGATCATGTTCTCAAGATGATGGCTCATTTGAATGAGCTGGAAGTCCTTGGAGCTGAGATCGATGGGAAAACCCAGGTCGATATCATTCTCCAATCTCTACCTAGGAGTTTTGAGCAGTTTCGCCTAAACTACAACATGAATAAGAGGTTGTATTCATTGGTGGAGCTTCTGACAGAACTCCAGGCGGCAGAAGGGCTTTTTCGTCAGAGTTCTCAGGTTTTGGTTGCCCAGAAGGTTTCTACTTCTAAGCCGAAAGGCAAGAAGAAGAAGAAACAAGGTGCAGTGAAGGTGGTGGGATGATCTCAGGGAGGAGTGAAGAAGCCGAAAGGCAAGTGCTTCACTTGCAAGTAGACTAGACATTGGAAGGTTGACTGCCCCAATCGGTAGCGGAACAAAGGTAAATCTTTTGGTCTAGTCATTGAAACATGTTTAGTAGTGTTATCTACCGACACCTAGTGTGTAGATACAGGAGCCACTGATCATGTCTGCAATACTTTGTAGGGGTTCCAGGAAACCAAACGACTAGCTGAGGGGGAGATTACCATCTACATAGGCAATGCTACTAAGGTGGCGGCTATTGCAGTGGGAGATGTTTATTTATCTTTTGATAGGAATAAAACTTTGGTTCTGAGAAATTGCCTTTATGTACCTTCATTTAGAAAGAATTTAATTTTAGTTTCTAAATTATTTTTGGATGGATATTATATTTCTTTTAATGACAGAGTTGTTATAAAAAGGAATAGGAAGATTATCTGTTCTGGTACGTTGGTAGGTAATTTGTACACTCTTAAACCAAAAGCTCCCACGATGCAAATAGAAGTAAATAACTCATATTCTAAATCTAATAAGAGAAAAGAACCTTCAAAAATGAACCAAACGTATCTTTGGCATCTAAGGTTAGGTCATATTAACCTAAGTAGAATTCAAAGGTTGATAGCTGATGGACCTTTGGGTTCATTAATGGTGGAAGATTTCCCAACCTACGAATCTTGCTTGGAAGGTAAAATGACAAAGAGGCCTTTTAAGGCCAAGGGGTATAGAGCCAAAGATGTGTTGGAATTGGTTCATTCTGATTTGTGTGGTCCTATGTCTATCCAAGCTAGAGGTGGTTTTGAATACTTCATATCTTTTATAGACGATTATTCAAGATATGGATACATTTACTTCATGCGTCGCAAGTTTGAATGCTTTGATAGGTTCAAAGAATTCAAGGCTGATGTGGAGAAACGTCAAGGTAAAAGTATCAAGACACTACGATCTGATCATGGTGGTGAGTACCTCTTGGGAGAGTTTAGGAGTTACTTATCAGAGGCTGGGATTCAATCCCAATTGTCTGCACCTGGTACACCCCAACAGAATGTTATAGCAGAGCGAAGGAATAGGACTCTTATGGAGATGGTTAGATCGATGATGAGTTATTCTGATTTACCAGATTCATTCTGGGGGTATGCTCTGGATACGACAGTGTATATTCTGAATTTGGTACCATCTAAATTAGTACCTTCTACTCCCACAGAATTGTGGACTAGGCGAAAGCCTAGTCTGAGACATATTCAAATTTGGGGGAGTCCAACACATGTGTTGAAGGTAGATGTTGGTAAGTTGGAACCTCGTACAGAAGTGTGCTTATTCATAGGCTATCCTAGAGGAACGAAAGGTGGTTTGTTCTATAGTCCTAGAGATCAGAGGGTGATCGCGCGAATGCCTAATTTTAGAGGAAGACTATGTGATGAACCACAAGCCCATGAGCAAGATTGTTCGAGGAGGAGTTGAGAGGGAAGTCACTACTTGATGCAGCGGTATAAGAGGACATACCACAAGTGACTACACCGCGTGTCACAGAGGATACACAGGTGATACCTCGTCATAGTGAGAGGGTTGTTAGACAACCTGAGAGATTTATGTTCTTGGGAGAATCTTCTGATTTGATCCCTAGCGAACATGAATCTGATCCTTGGACATATGACGAGGCAATCCAAGACAAAGATGCGGTATCTTAGCAAAGGGAGATGAATTTTGAGATAGAATCTATGGATTTAAATCAGGTCTGGGAGCTAGTAGAACCACCCAATGGTGTAAAAACCATTGGATGCAAGTGGATCTACAAAAGAAAGAGAGGAACAGACGTAAAGGTTGAGACCTTCAAAGCAAGGCTTGTTGCAAAAGGGTATACTCAGAAAGAGGGTATTAATTATGAGGAGACCTTTTCGCCAGTAGCCATGCTTAAGTCTATCCGGATTCTCTTATCTATTGCTGCTCATATGGATTATGAGGTTTGGCAGATGGATGTCAAGACAGCTTTCCTTAATGGAAGTCTTGAAGAAAACATCTATATGGAGCAACCAGAGAGATTCATTGCAAAGGGCAAAGAGCATCTTGTGTGCAAGCTTAATCGGTCCATTTATGGATTGAAGCAAGCTTCAAGATCTTGGAACATCCACTTTGATGAGGTAATCCAGTCATATGGATTTATTCAAAGTCCGGATGAGTCTTGTGTATACAAGAGATGTGACAGAAATGTAGTGGTATTTCTTATACTATACGTAGATGACATTTTGCTTATTGGAAACAATGTCAAAGTGTTGTCAGACGTAAGGGTATGATTGTCCAAACAGTTTGATATGAAGGACTTAGGAGAAGTGGGACACATCCTTGGGATCAAGGTTATAAGGGATAGCAAGAAAAGGATGTTGTGTTTATCTCAAGCTTCATATGTAGACACTATTTTGTCTCATTTTAGCATGTAGAACTCCAAGAAAGGTTTTCTACCTTTTAGGCATGGAGTACATTTATCTAAAGAGATGTGTCCTAGAACATCAAAGGAGATAGAGGAGATGAAGACGGTTCCTTATGCTTCGGCGATAGGAAGCCTCATATATGCTATGTTATGTACGAGGTCGGATATTTGCTTTGTCGTGGGCATAGTTAGTAAATATCAGAGTAATCCAGGACATGGACATTGGACTGTAGTAAACATATATTGAAGTACCTGAGAAGGACTAGGGATTATATGCTGGTATACCAGGAAGATCAATTACTCGGTTACATGCTCGACTTCCAATCAGATAGGGATAACAGTAAGTCTACCTCAGGTTTTATATTTACATGGTGTGTCGTTGATTATAGGAGGAAATCGTGTCCTATATATTAGGATGATGATGTCCCCTTGAGGAGCTCATAAGGATCATCATGTAAACCCTGCAGGTGGACTTGGTCCAGCATGATGATAAGATTGAGTGGTACTACTCATGGAGTTAGATGTGAATTAATTAATTGTCAGTAAATTAATTAATTAACGGACATTCGATATCTTAAACACAGGGAGATATTTGTACAATTAATGTATGGAGCCCATATTTAATTATGGGGGTTGGTGAGGTAGATCAATGATAATCCTCTAGTGGAATGGATTATCATTAATGGATCGGATTTTATGTAGACCAGATCCATTAGGTGGCCAAGATCCAACTCCTCCTCATGGTCCCTATTGTAGCCTATTAAAACCCTCAAGAAGCCTAGATCCAACGGACACGAATGAATAGAGTTTTGGGCGAAAACTATAAAGAGGAAAAAGAGGCTTGGGCGAAAAAGACCAAGGGCTAGTGTTTGAGTTGGCATTAGGCGGCAACCTAGGGTTTGCTTCTTAAGGCCGGCGGCACAAGAAGATTTGGTGGAGTTTTCCTTTCTCTTCTTCTCCATTGCTGACGCCACCCTCTTCTCCCTCTCCAAGGGCTGACGGGAACAAGAGTCCTATCTCTCTTGGTCGGCGCCTATTCATTCTCCCTCTCCTTGGCCGGCGCAACCCATCTTTGTGCTTGGTGGTCGGCACTAGGTAGGAGAAGTAGGGAGAAGTTTTCTTCCCTTTGTTCGGAGCGAGCAAGGAAGGGAAGAATGCGATCTAGGAGGCTTCAACTCTTGGAGGATCGTTGCCCACACAACATCCAAGACGAGGATAGATCATACAATAGAAGATCAAGCAGTAAACAAAAGGTATAATCTTGTTTGTTTTGATTTAGTTCTTTTGTATCATGCATGCGGTTAATTTACTTGGATCCCGATGATAAACACAAAAATCGGTGATCCGTACATCATCTATTCCACGGCTAATCGAGGAAAGAGTTAGGTTGCTTGAACAACAAGTTTGTTCGAGCGACGACTCAAATCGAGAAGCACGATGATGGATCGGTTGCTTGGGTAATCCATCTTCGTTTGGATTAATTTTTTTTAATCTGAGGACGTATGATTGGATCGCCATGCACAAGTGAATGAGGCGAAGCGAGAAGTGAAGCTTCGACCTTCAACTATAAAATCCCTTTTTCTTGGAAGTACTTCCGGATGTGGAGAAAACCTCTTACAGATAGAAAAACGTGTACAAAGTAGAAGAATGAATAAAGATAATAAGATTCTCCGCCTTCTTCCTCCGTCTCCGACCCTCCTTTCCCCCCCTTGACCACTAGTCTCCACCCAGAAGAACTCCTTTGCTTGACTTCCCGTCCACAGAGAGAGAGAGAGAGAGAGACGATGTGTAGAGGTTTCTCTTCAATGGAGTCGATCCCCTTCCTCTTCCTTTCTTCCCCTCTTTTATCTCTATTACTCCTGGAGTTAACTGTGATATAACAAACTACCAGAATCAGTGTCCACGTGGAAGGCCCTCCATCATGAGGAATAATTCTATTAAGAAGTTAGTGAATGGAGACTCGTGAGAATCTTATGTGGGGTCCTAGTTTGTTATACTGCATAACAAACTCTTATGAGCAAGCGTATCGAGGAGCGTCTTCCTCTTTTCTTTATCTTCCCTAGTCACCTCCTCTGACTTTTATATCAACTCGACCCTATTTCCCGGATGACCCTTGGTTTGCTTTCCCGATGTACTTCCCTTTACCCTTCTAGTTTACTCAAACCGAAGTGTATATGACTCAAATCGGCTTACCGAGTCAATATTTGGCCCCATCTCAGCCATAAGGCCCATGCATTTATACCCCCCTTAATTCCCCGAGTCGTTTCCCGACTCGCTTTCCGATCACTTATCCAGATCCTTTTTGGCCATCTGACTTCTCCGTCCTACCCCGTGTTGCCACCTCATCACCTCGGTTTATTTACCCCAGTCAAGTCTAGCTGGACTAGGTCATATATCACACACTACATCCCTTTCCTCATACTTCACCCTGATGGTCGTGGTTCCTCTACCCAACTCCCAGATCATGTTATAGTAGTATCAAGATAAATTTCAAATGAAAGATCTTGGTGACAAATCTTTCTAGCAATAATGTCCACAACGTGAACTTGAAATTAATGAAATGAAGAAACTTCCTTATGCATGAGAAGTAAGAAGTCTCATGTATACATAGGTATGTACACGTTTGTTATAGAGTATATAATAGGAATGTTAGGCAGATACATAAATAAATGCACTATAAAGAGAGCCTTGTAGTATTTGCAATAAATAAATTAAATACTCACATAGCGAAGATTTGATTGTCTAGAGATGATTAGATATTAAAACTTCACATTTTAATGGATGTCTGGACAGCGAGAGATTTACATTTGGATATATCTTCTTATTCTTGGGAAGAACTATCATTTGGAAAAGCATAAAATAGACGTTGATAGACACCTCAATAATAAAGCATAAATTAGTAAACTATCTCTGTGATTGATTTTATCACAAGATAAAGATCATTTGGGACTTGATGACTATTTAGGATCAACTGTAATAATAAAGCTGCGAAATTTTAGGCCAACGACAACCATGGTATGTCAACTTTATTGTGCATCGACATAAAGTGTCAAACGGTTAAAAGAATGAGTTCAGAGTGGTCAAGCATTGGTAGAGCATATTAGGACAGACTTTATATCCATTATGGCGTGAAATTTGAAAATGAGGTTCTTCATATGGATGAAGTACCCCTTAAGTGTGAGTCTATATTATCTTGTTATTCAGGATGCTCTATAATTAAGACACGTGTATATTTTATTTTATTGTGCACATTAAGATAGGAAAATACATGTGTATTTTATCTTTGATACTCTGTATAAAGATATCACGATTTAGTAATGCGGTTAGTATATAATTATTGTAAATGTGATGTAGGACTCTATTTTTGAGTCATGAGGTTCAGATCATAGTTTGCTAATGTGGTTGCATACGGTGCTAGCAAACATGAACAAGACCCTGTTATGGGTCATAAGAAGGATCATTTGGGAATTGACATGTGCATATCACATTTCATGTAATTCTTATGCTACACATCCACATCTGATCTATGTCATTGATGACATTGGTGTTGTGATTACTGATGGATTCTCCTACCGATTACATATATAGAGTAACAATGATCACTTTAGTCCTATACCAATGAAGTTGATGGACCAATTGATTTAGTTCAATACGGCATAATGAACTCACCTAAAGAATTTCGGACATATGTTACATTCAGAATCTCATGTAATCAAAGTAGAAGATTATTGGATGTGGGTTCACATGTGATTATCATAATCGTCCGATTGTGTCGTATTGATTCGAACCTGATTAAGTGATCTACTTATAGGTTTACAGATTTCGATTATCGAATGTGTAGATTTAATGTGTAGAATCCATTAGAGTATAGATTTGTTATTGATGATGAGCCGATAATGCATCCAACTCGGCCTCTATAAATAGGGCATGGTCGCCACAGGGGGCCAGTTACTTTGGTAGACTCCTCGCATCCTATCGGTGAGAAGTTTACGACATTATCAGTTTAGAACCCTGCGGAAGACTTGCGCCTCTTTTGCAAGAACTCCGGATTGGATCTCAAATGAAGAGGAACGATTGCCACTCCACTACAATCAGGTTCTTTTAATCATGCCATCGTTTCATTTATGTTTATTTGTTGTCGTAGATATTGATAAGATTAGATCCAAATCTACGAATCATGTTGTATATATTTGATTTATTATATACATGTTTAGATTCGTAGATTTCCATCAGATCATGCATGCATGTTTGATGTCAAGTGCTTTCCTCACAATATTGCTATTAGCCCAATAGTATTGTTGGTGCAGGGGCACCAGATAATCGAACCTAGATTTTAATTATGGCAAAGGTTTAAAGTTAAGCTATTATTGTTATCTCATGTATTGTGTTAAGTGTTCAGGAAGTGTTTAAGCTAAGCTGAAGGTCAGCGGCACCCGGAGAATCTCGAGACGAGAAATCATGGTGGTCGGGCAACACCAGGAGAACCTTGTTGGAGTCGAAGAACCTCGGTGGCGACCGAAAGGTAAGCGATAGGTCAAAAGGACCAAAGATAAGCACTGAGTACAGAGTTATGGTTAGGTCGTGTCCTCTGTACGGGGACGAACTTAGGCGGCAATCCGACTAAGACTTCCAGGGGAAGGTCTAGGTCGAGATTGGACAGTAAGGAACTGTCGTAATTTCCATTACTTGGTAGTTCTATGCTAACTCTTTGCTACAGGAGAGTGACCAGGCCAATAGTCGACTGATAACTATTGGCAGTCTATCAGTCGACTGATCTTACCATCAGTCGACTGCTAGTCAAATGGTCAGCTCGATGAAAGTCAAGATAAGCTCCCCTTATCTTGGGGTGAGGTGGCTCTTTGACTCAGATCCAGATCTCAACGAATTAGGGTTTGAAGGGCTATAAAAGAAGGGGCGGTTTTCACCCTTTTTCATCATCCATTCTTGCTCCTAAAGTGCTCCTACAATGCCAAGCTTCCGACGACCACACTACGCTGATGTCACGCCGAGCTTCCTTCTTTTTGTCGGTAGTGTCATTTCATTTAAGTGTTTTTACTTCTTGTATTCGAGCTTTCAATTGTAAAGAGGAGAGGTAGGCTTGTTGCCTCTTCCTCTATCTTATGATTTTTGTAATCGTCGTCTCCTACCTCCAACGAGGAGGAGACTTTTAGTGGATTGCCCCATCGTACACGGTCTAGGATCGTAGGGCCTTGGAGTAGCAACCTTTCGATTGTGAACCAAGTAAAAGCAAAGGTGTCTATTTACTTTAGTTTTGTTTCTATTTCCGCTGCAATACTTTGGTTTTATCGAAACGAAACAAAAAAAATTACGCTCGCTATTCACCCCCCTCTAGCGATTCTCCGATCTAACAATTGGTATCAGAGCGGGGGCACTCAGATTTGGTGTAACCACCGATCGAGCAAGTTTTATTTCTTTTTGTACTTTTCATTTAGTTTAAGTTTTTGTTATCCCATACTACTAATCCAAGACAAAGTCTTGGCAATTTGTGTGTTTATCGTGTTTTTGTGCAAGGTTTTATCGAATGGCCCATCTCGAGAGGTTTAGCACCACTCGACCTCCATTTTACAACGGAGTTGACTTCTGTTATTGGAAGGGTCAGATGGAGTGTTATCTCAAAACCCAAGTCGAGATATGGATAGTCATCCAGACTGAGTTCACCCTTCTAACCAATGAAGACGGTTAATACTTGGACTGCGACAAGTGGACGAATGCCATGAAGCTTCAAGTGGAGGCCGATGTAAAGGCTACACAAATTCTTCAATGTGGTCTCTCCAAGGAAGAGCTCAACCGCGTTGGCCCGTTCATCAGCGCGAAGGACTTATGGAACAAGCTCATCGAGCTACACGAAGGAACGACCGACACAAAGTATGCAAACAGGACCTCCTCCTAAATAAATTATTTAATTTGAAAATGCAGGACCACGAGTCAATGACTCAACTCCACTCAAGGATACAGGACATCATGAACGGACTACACTCAATCGGACAAAAGGTGGAGAATCGAGATGTAATAAGGTATGCCTTGAATGCATTTCCTAGGACCACTTTATGGGCATCTATGGTTGATGCTTACAAAGTATCTAGAGACTTATCTAAAATTAGACTAGAGGAGCTATTTTACGATTATGAATTGCACGAACAATCTAACTCGGCCCCCGTTGAGAAAGGTATTGCCTTGGTTGCAAGTCATAGGAATAAGGTAAAGAGCAAACCACCTCCCGAAGAAGAAGAGGAGTACGAATCGGAGGTGAACGATGAGATGGAGATCGAGCTAGTGAATCTAGTTTGGAAGATGATCAAGAGTAGAAGACGA
Source organism: Wurfbainia villosa (assembly GCA_025175895.1). Classification (NCBI taxonomy): domain Eukaryota; kingdom Viridiplantae; phylum Streptophyta; class Magnoliopsida; order Zingiberales; family Zingiberaceae; genus Wurfbainia; species Wurfbainia villosa. The sequence continues at coordinate 103,103,670 of CM046001.1, read as the reverse complement.
CCTATCAAGCAATCCAAGGAGAAGAGACCCGAGCAAGGTTCAAATTACAAATGCTATGAATGCAACAAAAGGGGCCACATCAAATCTATTTGTCCAAGGCTAAAAAACAAGCAACCACAAACAAAGAAAGCCTTCAACGCAACTTGGGAAGAGTCATCGGAGGAAGAAGACAAACTCAACAACCTAGCATTCATGGCCAAGCCAACTGAGCCCAAAGACGAATCCAAACCCGAAACGAACTACGAGTCCGAGACCGAGTCCGACTCCAAATCTGACGATGAGCTTCAATTCAAGACAAGCCACGGATCTACATCCGGTTTAAAAGATTCGATCAAGGTAAGTCGGTCCCTAATTGATACTTTATATAGTGCAATTAAATATTTGACTAAAAATTTAGCTAAGTCTGAGTCCAAGGTCGAGACCTTGGCTAAGGAGGTTAAACTCCTTAAGCATGAGGTCTCCCTAACCTCTTCAACTAGTCAAGTTCAAGAGGGAAACTCAACTCAAGTTGAAAGACTTGAGGAAGAGAATTCTCTCTTGAAAGGACAAGTTCAAGAGCTTAGGAAAACATTGGAAAGGTTTACTTTGGGGTCCAAGGGTCTTGACCTACTACTTGGATCGCAAAGGGCCATGTACAATAAGGCCGGACTCAGATTTAGATCAACCACAATGAACAAATCGTATATGTTGATTGTTAGTCAAAACAAACAAAAAGTCCAAGCATGGGTCCCTAAGACCTTTTTGAATTCACAATTAGGATCAATCAAGTATTGGGTTCCCAAGGACCAAATCCACTACGTGGAAAGACCACATCGGTTCAATGGTCCAGGGGGAGTTAGTACTAAAATTGTATGTTCTACTTCTTGATTTAGCTTTGCATGCTTAGTAACTTTTTTGTTTTAATTTTTAGAATGGCTAGATAGGATCAATAGTTAGTCAACCTTGATAACATAGTATTAAGATGCAGCGAGATGATAGTACATTAGGGAAACGAGATCTTGTGTATCCGAGTTAGATAAGGCATATCTAGCTTGGTGCACTCGGCTAAATGGAACTAGCTGAAGCTACCTCGCCACATTCTAAACTAGTTAGACCAGGAAGTAACCCTAAGTGACTTAAGTAAATATTTTCTTAAAATTGGCTTTGTGTAAGAAAGTGGTCGTTGTTCCTATCAAAGAAGACCTCTGTGCCTCATCACGACCTGGAAGCCATTTTTTCGAAAAGTTTGCTTAACAATCTTAAGGTTAAATCTGAATCTAACCCAAGGTTAATTATCTTCAAATCACTAAATTTAACCAAGTTAAAATTGAAGTCATCTCACAAAACATATAAGTTTAACATGTTTGATCATGTAGAAAGGGTGAGATGATTCCTAGGTTAAAATTTTTAAACAACTTTAAAATTTCAATATCCGATCCAACTACTATATGTGTAGGATCAATGGATGTTGGACAGTGGGTGCTCCTGACATATGACTGGAGACCGACTAAAGTTTACGAAGCTCAGATTCAAAAACCAAGGATCGGTAGCATTCGAAAATAACGGGAAGCTCAAAATCATTAGATCAGGTGATATTGAGCTAAACTCGAACTTTACAATTCATCAAGTACTTTTAGTTAAACATTTTGAATTTAATCTCCTTAGTGTCAGTCAATTGTATGATAATAATTATAAGGTCATTTTCCTACCAAATAAATGCTTAATTAAAAATAGTGATACTTCAAAAACTATACTTAAGGGGACTAGGAATAGTAACATTTACACAATCAACTTACCCAACTCCTCAACCAAGTGTCTAATGACACAACAAGAGAAATCTTGGTTGTGGCACTGATGACTTGGCCACTCCCATCCAAGACTCATACACAAAATGAGTCAGAGTGGCTTAGTTAGAGGTCTACCTAACCTAAATAACCTAGAAAATAAAATATGTAATGCTTGTCAACAAGGTAAACAAACTAGGACTTCACATCAACTAACTAATCAAGAAAGAGTTAAAAGTGTACTTGAGCTCCTGCACTTAGACCTCTTTGACTCTCATGGTGCCAAGTCACTAAATGGAAGTCAATATTGTTTAGTCATAATCGATGACTACTCTAGGTTCACATGGGTTAGGTTTTTAAAACATAAGAATGAAACCTTAGACCAACTCACCAATTTATATAAACTAATAGAAAATGAAAAGAGCCTTAAGATTAAGAGATTTAGGAGCGATCATGGTGGTGAATTCGAAAACCATAAGTTCACCGACTTTTGTAACCAAAACGGATATCACCATGAGTTCTCCTGCCCTAGGACCCCTCAACAAAATGGCCTAGTTGAACGTAAAAATAGAACCCTACAAAAAGCCGCTAGAACCATGTTAAATAAATTCAATCTACCTATTAGATTTTGGGCAGAAGCGGTCAATACTGTCTGCTATCCAAAATAGAATTTTACTAGTTAAACGACATCAAAAAATGTCATATGAAATCTATTATGAAAAACTCCCAAACATTAAGTACTTTAGAGTTTTTAGATGTAGGGTACACATATTAAACACTAAAGACTACTTAGGAAAATTCACCTCTAAAACTAGTACAAACTTTTCTAGGATACTCAACCACTAGTAAAGCATATATGTTATATAACAATAAACCCTAAAAATAGAAGAAACAATCAATGTAGTTTTGATGAAAAAACAGGACCTACAAAACCCAGTAGAATTAATTAATGAACAAATTGAAAATAGACCTAAACCTAACTCACGAATCTAGTATAGATCCTAACCCAAATCAATCTAGGTTACAAGCAAACCATCCTATTGATCAAGTAATAGGTGATCCTAATTTAGGGGCTCGAACTAGAGCATCCTATAGGAACCTAAGTCAAATCTCACCCATCTCTAAAATCGACCTAAAACAATTGAACAAACTCTTCTTGACCCCGATTAGATTATAGCTATGCAAGAAGAGTTAGCTCAATTTACTAGAAGTCAAGTTTGGGAATTAGTACCCCTACATAAAGGAAAAACGATCATTGGAACAAGGTGGGTGTTTCGAAATAAACTTGATGACAAAGAAGAAGTAATTAGAAATAAAGCTAGGTTAGTTGCTAAAGGGTTCAGTCAAATCGAAGGGTTAGACTATGATGAAACATATGCACTCATAGCTAGACTTGAATCGATTAGAATGTTATTGGCCTACGCTGCACATCAAGGCTTCAAATTATTTCAAATGGATGTTAAGTCAGCATTTTTGAATGGATTTATTAAGGAAGAAGTTTATGTTAGTCAACCACCTAGATTTGAGAGTCTAGACAAACCTAACCATGTCTTTAAACTTAGAAAAGTCTTATATGGATTAAAGCAAACTCCTAGGGCTTGGTACGAAAGGCTTTCAATCTACCTTAAGTCTAAGGGATTTAATCAAGGTTTAGTTGACCCAACCCTTTTTGTAAAATCCATAGGAAAAGAAATCTTCATTGCACAAATTTATGCAGATGACATAATCTTTGGAACAACCAACACACAATTATTAAATGAGTTCATTTCACTAATGGAAAGTGAATTTGAAATGAACTTAGTAGGAGAACTTACCTTCTTCTTAGAGTTACAAATCAAACAAACTAGAGAAGGAATTTATTTACATCAACATAAATATGCTAAGTAACTAATTAGTAAGTTTGGAATGCAAAATGCTAAGGAGATTAATACACCAATGACTACTAATGTAAACATAGGAGAAGACTTAGAAGGAAAAGCAATTGATTTAAAATACTATAGGAGTGCAATAGGCAACCTTTTATACTTAACTGTGAGTCTACTTGATATACTCTTCGCAGTAAGTATATGTGTGAGATTTCAATCTTGCACTAAGGAGTCGCACCTAACGCTAGTCAAACGAATTTTTAGATACCTAAAAGGAACACTAAATGTAGGAATTTGGTATCCTAGATCGAGCGAGTTTGAACTAATCGGCTACTCCGACTCGGATTATGCCGATAGTAAACTCGATAGGAAGAGCACGAGTGGATATTTCCAACTCCTAGGCTCGAGTCTAGTCAGCTGGTGTAGAAAGCAATATTGTGTTACCTTATCTACTACCGAAGCTGAATATGTTGCAATAGGTGAGTGTGTAGCTCAACTTCTTTGAATGAAGCACACTCTCCAAGACTTTCATTTAAGCTTTAGTAACACTAAAATCTTAATTAATAACATTAGTTCTATTAACCTAACTAAGAACTCGATTTGTCACTCTAGAACCAAACACATAGAAGTTAAACATCACTTTATACGAGAACACGTAGCTAATGGAACTATAAAACTCGAGTATGTTGAGTTGAAATCGAACCTAGCTGACATTTTCACGAAACCCTTACCCAAAGCAGAATTTAGTTTGCTTAGACGAAGATTAGGAATGTGCATAGTAGGATTGGACTCAACTCTTATTTATACTCTATTTTTATTTCTCATGCTACATGGAACTAGCTTAGGGCTTACCTTAGAAAGCATGCACCTATAGATTTAAGGAGTCAACACATCTCACAACACATAGGTTCAATGTGTTTGTGTACTGAGCCACGAAGATGAGCATAAGATGTTAGGACCTTACTTCTGATTCCATATGTAGATCTAGTACATTGATATGAATCATGGAGTATAATTATTTACATTAACCAACTCTAATCAAGACGTATTGATCATTTTATATCAATTAAGTCAAAAAGAGTTGAACATGCTATTAGTTGAATTTATATTGAAACTATTATTTTCAAAATTACAAGGGACGTGCTTGGGCTTATTTTCTAAAGTTTTTTTTTACAAACCCCCAAATATTTTCGATTTATGGAAAAAGAGGGAAAAGAGAATCAAAAGTTTTTTTTTTTGGAAACTTAACTTTCTTTAAGTAAAGTAAGTTTTTTTAAAAAAAACTTAACTTTCTTTAAGTAGAAACATTAAGGGGAAAGATAAGTTTTTTTTCAAAAACTCACTTAAGGTCAAGGGGGAGGTAACCTCGAGGGGGAGTATTTGAAAAAAGGACTTATTAATCACACTTACTATTTCATTCATACAAACTAATTCATGTTTAATACATGATACTTATGCTTACTTACTCATACTCATGTTTGCTTCATACTTACACTTGCTTACTTATATTTCATGCTTACTCATGTTTGTTACTATTATTCTTTTTATGCCTAAATTTTTTTTAACTTTGAATCAGTTTTCCATAGATCACAAAGGGGAAGATTGTTGGTGCAGGGCACCAAATAATCAAACCTAAATTTTGATTATGGAAAAGGTTCAAAGTTAAGCTATTATTGTTATCTCATGTGATGTGTTAAGTGTGCAAGAAGTGTTTAAGCTAAGCTGAAGGTCAGCGACACCTAAAGAATCTCGGGATGATAAACCGTGGTGGTCGGGCAACACCCGGAGAACCTTGTTGGAATTGAGGAACCTCGGTGGCAATCGGAAGCTAAGCGACAGGTCAAGAGGACCGGAGGTAAGCACAGAGTATAGAGTAATGATGAGGTCGTATCCTCCGTACGGAGACGAACTTAGGTGGCGATCCGACTAAGACTTCCAAGGGAAGGTCTAGGTCGAGATCAGATGGTAAGGAATCGTCGTAATTTCCATTACTTGGTAGTTCTGTGCTAACTCTTTCTTTGCAAGAGAGTGACAGGGCAACAATCAACGATAGCTATTGGTAGTCGGTCGATCCTACTATCGATCGCTAAGGGTCATCAGTTGACTGCTAGTCAAATAGTTATCTTGATGAACGTCAAGATAAGCTCCCTTATCTTGGGGTGAGGTGACTTTTTGACCCAGATCCAGATCTCAACGAATTAGGGTTTGAAGGGCTATAAAAGAGGGGTTTTCACTCTTTTGTATCATCCATTATTGCTCCCAAAGTGCTCTTACAGCCAAGCTTCCAGACAACACTACGCCGCAAAGAATGGCGACGCCGGGCCGAGCCTTCCTTCTTTTGTCAGTAGTGTCATTTCATTTAAGTGTTTTTACTTCTTGCATTCGAGCTTTCAATTGTAAAAAGGAGAGATAGGCTTATTGCCTCTTCCTCTATCTTGTGGTTTTTGTAATCGTCGTCTCTTACCTCCAACGAGGAGGAGACTTTTAGTGGATTGTCCCATCGTCGCAGAATCTAGAATTGGAGCCTTGGAGTAGCAACCTTTCGGTTGTGAACCAAGTAAAAAACAAAGATGTCTATTTACTTTAGTTTTATTTCTATTTTCGCTGCAATACTTTGGTTTTATTGAAATGAAACAAAAATATTTACGCTCTTTATTCACCACCTCTCCACCTGTCCCTGGGTTGCCGATCAAGTAACCCTGAAAGCCATGTCTAAGTAAGGACTTCTTTTCATTTTATCCGATGACAAAACAATATTAAAGATCAAAATTAGATTGTTTACTGAACTAAAATATAAGCAGTGATTCTTTCCCCTCATCAATACCTGGATTACAGTAACTGAGAATGACATGTAAATTAACATAAACTATGTGCAAACAATAGAATTACCATCCATCACTCTTTTAACCACGATAGGCACAACTTTTCCAGCATATGAATCCCCGACAATGTAGAGAGGATTGGGGATGAACTGTGGGTGCTCAACAAGCCACTATAAAAGTGAAAGATTGAATCTTTAAAGCATTTACAGTAATTGCACCAGGAATATATATGATAGAACTCATAAAATTCCAATCCAGAATCTCAATCTCTAATCTACTCTTAAGAAATAACAAACAAGATAATAACCTAAGTTGCGGAAGCGTACCGAAATCCACAGTTTTAATCCTGGGAGATGATCTTCAATTTGTAGACTTCTTTAGGTTTCCAAAGAGTTTTGTCGATGGGAAACAAAACGAAGAAAGTGTCGTTCTGCAAACTGGGACCATAACCTATTATTTATATAATCCAAAGATTGGCTATTTCTAATTTGGCCCCTCAACAAATCAGAATTAGCACATGGTATCTACAATATTTTATTCATAACAATTAAGCCCTTAAGTCAAATTCCTTAATTACAAAATTAAGATCACATTAATTTTTGACTTATTTAATTGATGACATTCACAATTTATAATTACAATATAGTCCTAAAATTCTAACAATCTCCCACTGAGCTATATGTGTAAACTTATAAATGTGTTAACCTTAGTGAGTTCAGAACTTTTGTCATCATAACTTTAGGGCTTCCTTAACAATCTCGTCCATTGATTATATAGACATAGGATCAATGCAGTCTTTGTTGTATCTTTCACAACTAAACCATCAATGGTCACGTATATCAATACAATCAAATGACATAGATCAATTATGAATTTGTGGCATGAAAATTACATGCAAGGTGATCTATTCATGTCAATTTTCAACTGGTCCTCCTTAACTAAAGTGAGATCAAAACTTTAACTTAAGTTATACAAAGTGTAATGAAGTAAACATTAAACTTTATATCTGATCAGAAAATCTCTAAATACATAAGTTTCAAAGACATAACCAAACATATATAGAAAACAAATACAGTACAAACTCCCACTAGTAAATTTCACCAAACTGAATAACACCCATATGAGTGGTATGCTCATAAAAGACATTGGGTGGTAGACCTTTCGTCAAAGGATCTGCTATCATGGAGTTTGTACCTATGTGTTCTATCAAAATCTGTCCACTTTGTACTCTTTCTTTCACAACAAGGAACTTAATATCGATGTGCTTTGATTTTGTCGAGCTCCTATTGTTGTTGGAATACAATACAGCTGATCTATTGTCACAAAATAACTTCAGTGGTTTCTCAACCCTTCCCAAAATGCGCAGCCTAGAGATAAAATTTTTCAGTCATATTCCATGATTAGATGCCTCATAACATGCTATAAACTCACGCCATGGTGGAAGAAGTCGTGTTGTTTGTTTGGCACTTCTCCAAGAGATAGCTCGCCACCAATAGATAAATATAGCCTGAAGTGGATCTCATGCTATCTTGGCATCCAGCAAAATCAGAGTCAGAATATCCCATGATCTCAAGAGTATCTGACCTCTTATATATGAGCATGTAATCACTAGTTCTCTTTAAATATCTCATTACCCTCTTTGCTGCTTTCCAATGATCCATTCCTGGGTTGCTTAAATATCTGCCCAACACTCCAACAATGTACGCAATATCCGGACGTGTACAAACTTGAGCATACATAAGACTTCCTATTGTTGAAGCATAGGGAATCTTTTGCATTTCTTGAGTCTCGAGGCTTCCTTTAGGGCACTGTTTAAGACTAAACTTATCTCCTTTAGCGACTGGGGTGTTTCCTGGTTTGCAATCTTGCATGCCAAATTTTTTAAGCACCTTATCGATATAGTTCTTTTGTGATAATCCAAGAATACCTTGAGAATGATCTCGGTGTATTTGGATTCCTAATACAAAAGATGCATTACCAAGATCTTTCATTTCAAAATATCTAGATAGAAATCTCTTGGTATCATTTAATATACCTATATCATTTGTGGCAAGCAAAATGTCATCAACATATAAAACCAGAAAAATGTGCTTACTCCCACTGAACTTATGATATACACAATCATCTACCACATTTGCCTCAAAACCAAATGAGATGATTATTTGATGAAATTTATGGTACCATTGACGAGAAGCTTGCTTTAATCCATAGATGGACTTCTTAAGTTTGCAAACCATGCTCTTTGGATCTCCCGATACAAAATATTCTGGTTGCACCATATAGATTGTTTCCTCAATGTCTCCATTAAGAAAAGTTGTCTTGACATCCATCTGATGAAGTTCCATATCGAAGTGTGCGACAAGTGCCATGATTGTCCTAAAAGAGTCTTTCGTTGAAACTGGAGAAAAGGTTTCTTTATAGTCAATCGTATATTTTTTAGTATAACCTTTAGCTACAAGACGTGCTTTATATCTTTCCACATTACCATTTGAATCCCTTTTGGTTTTAAAAATCCATTTACAACCAATAGGTTTCACACCTTCTGGTAATAGGACAAGTTCCCAAACATTATTATCTTGCATTGATTTATACTCTTCATTCATTGCTTCAATCCACTTTTGAGAATGTAAATCTTGCATGGCTTGACGAAAGTTGATTGGATCATCCTCCGCCATGTCATCATTTTCCTCATGTTCTTGGAGTAGTACTATGTAATCATCCGAAATAGCACTCCTCCTTTCTCTAGTGGATCTACGTAAAGGCACTTGTTCTTCATGCATTGGTTCTTGAGGCTATTGAGTTTGTTCTTCTGGGAGTTGATTAACAATGTCCTGTTGTACTTGTATTGCATCCTGATTACTAATAAGAATAAAATCCTGATCATTATCAGAAGCAATCATAGGAATATAAACTATTTCCTCTTCAAGAGTAGTAGGAATACATTCCTCCTCAAAGACAATGTCTGTTACTTTATTCTTCCCCCCAAACTCAATATCCTCAAAGAATGCTGCAGTTCCCGTCTCAAAGATATTCTTAACTTTGGGATCATAAAACTTATAGCCCCTTGATCGCTTCGAATATCCAATAAAGTAGCTACTTACTGTTATAGAGTCTAATTTCTTTTCATGAGGTCTGTATGGGCTAGCCTCAGCTGGACATCCCCAAACATGAAAATGTTTTAGACTGGGCTTTCGCTTTGTCCAAAGCTTAAAAGGTGTTTTAGTAGTTGCTTTAGTGGGTACTCGATTTAGAATGTAAGCTGCTGTCTTTAATGCTTCTCCCCAGAGTGAGGTTGGCAAATTTGAATGGCTAACCATACTCCTTACCATATCTTTAAGAGTCCGATTTCGTCGTTCAGCTACACCATTCATGCTTGGCGAGCCTGGCATGGTGTACTGTGGGACGATTCCACACTCCTCTAGGTATTGAGCAAAAGGTCCTGGACGTTGCTCACCTGAACCGTCATATCTACCATAGTATTCGCCACCACGATCAGATCTAACTTTCTTAATTCTTTTGTCGAGTTGGTTTTCGACTTCAAACTTAAATGATTTGAAAACATCCAATGTTTGAGCCTTTTCATGAATAAGAAATACATATGCATATCTAGAATAATCATCAATGAATGATACAAAATATTGTTGATCATTCCAAGAAGGTGTTGGAAATGGTCCACAAACATCCGTATGTATCAATTCCAATACTTCTGTAACTCTATATGCACCTTCTCTCTTTCTTTTGGTTTGTTTTTCCTTAATGCATTCAACACAAATATCTAGATCCGTAAAATCAATGGAATGTAAAATTCCATCTGATACAAGTCGTGCAACTCTATTTCTAGAGATGTGCCCTAAACGTTTATGTCATAATGCACCTGAGTTTTCATTATTAAATTTTTGCTTAGTACCATGTGATTCCACATTTAGGGTTTCAATATAAGAAGCATTTATATCAAGCATATAGAGATTGTCATAAATGATAAGTGAACCGGTTCCAACAATAGTAGAATTAATAGATAAACTAAACTGACTATTTTCAAACGAACAACAATAACCTAATTTGTCCAAATGAGAAACAGAAACCAAATTCCATCCAAAGAACGATACAACAAAAGTATCTATTAAGTCCAAATAATAACCAGTGCTTAACAACAATCTAAAATGCCCTATGGCTTCCACTTCAACCGACTTGCCATCACCCATATAGATGCATCTTTCAGCATCACTTGGCTTTCAGTAGCTCAGGCAAACCTACATTGAAACACTGATGTTAGTAGTAGCACCAGAGTCTAACCACCAAGTGTTTCTAGGTACTGAAGCTAAATTTACTTCAGAACAAACCAAATTTAAAAATGTACCCTTTTTCGCACGCCAGGCATGATACTTAGGACATTCTTTCTTGACATGATCAGGCTTGTTACAGAAGAAACAACCTTTCTTGTCATTATCCTGCTGTTGGTTCTTCGCATAAGGACCTTTCGTAGCCTCATTCTTTCTTTTCTTGCCCTTATCTTTAGGGGTGCTTGCCAAATAGGCACTTTCAACCTTGTTTTGCTTTAACCTCTCTTCCTCTTGAACGCAGTATGATATGAGCTCATTAAGAGTCCATTTCTCCTTTTGACAATTATAATTGATTTGAAACTGACTGAACTAGATTGGAAAAGAAATAAGCACTAAATGCACAAGCATGTCATCCGACAATTCAAGGTCAAGTGCTTTTAACTTTGATGCAAGGTGGGAAAACTCCATGATATATTCTCGAATATTTCCCTTGCCTTTATACTTCATGGAAATCAAGTTTTTAAGAAGTGTACTTGTTTCCGCCTTATCGCTTTTGACAAAGCGTTGTTCAATCTCATCGAGATATTCCTTAGCTTTAGTGATACTATTAGACACAGCACCCCTAAAAACCTCTGGTATACCGCGCTTGATGATCATAAGACTCATGCGGTTAGAGCGATCCCACTTCTCATATTTAGTTCTCTGTTCAGAAGAACTAGAATCCGTAGGAGTAGTAGGTTGCTCTGTCCTGAGCGCAAGATCTAGATCCATGCAGCCAAGAACAATGAGAATGTTCTCCTTCCAATCCTTAAAATTTGTACCATTAAGGATCGGCACTGAATTTAAGTTAGCAGAAATAGTAGCAACACTTGCTGAAAAAGAACATAAGAACAATAACATAATTAACATGCTCATTATGATGAAATTTAAAAATAAATAGTAAATCTCATCTAAAGATACCTAGTGCAACAATAATATCAAGTCTTTGGACAGTAATATTATTTGCAAGTGGTACTCTTGTTGTAATAATCAAACACTAACAATAATGAATGACAAATAATAAATCTATCTTTGGATTGATTCATTAAATTCATAAAAATAACCATCGTAACCTTATAATTGTTACGTGTTTATTATCACAAGTAAATGTATAATTTTGATAAGTATAAATCTTCCTTTGGGCCGATTAATACTCACATAAATATACACATTTACACCTGATCTAATACTTGAATAATATCTCAATATTTCAAATAAAATTAAATTCAAGTAACAGAGGTCACTTTGGTGACATATAATTTAAATTTAACTTAATTTGAAATAATAGATATTAATGAAATTCATATAATCCATTTAATATTTAAATCTGTGTTATAAAATAAATTAATTAAATTATTTTATTCAAATAATTTAATTAATTTAATGGATTATTATGAAAAGGGATAAAATAAGGATAATTCTATCAAAATCCAAAATGGTTCCGGCAGTTTTTTTTTTAATTAACCAAAAAAATAATTACTGCACCACGTCTCCATGAAATTGACCGCAAGTTTTTTTTTTTAATTAACCAAAAAAAAATGGATCACGTTCCCAAAAAAAAAAAACTGTCGTTCTGCATTGATGGAGAACGAAACCAAAGTTTTTTTTTTTTTAAGTTATAATTCTGGGCTATAGAAAAACACAAAAAATGGCAATCTCAAGACCATCTCAATATGTTAAAAATAATCCTCCACATCCACTGTCCGAAGGGATCCGAAGATTGACGATTTTTTTTTAACACAATCAATCGATCATGATGAACAGAAGAATACAATAGATAAAAATAAAACAAACTCTATAATTATCTCTTAAGAATTGAAAATAGATTGTTCTGATACCAATTGATAGAACTCATAAAATTTCAATCCAGAATCTCAATCTCTAATTCACTCTTAAGAAATAACAAACAAGATAATAACCTAAGTTGCGGAAGCATACCGGAATCCATAGTTTTAATCCTGGGAGATGATCTTTAATTTGCAGACTTCTTTAGGTTTCCAAAAAGTTTTGTCGATGGAAAACAAAACGAAGAAAGTGTCGTTCTGCAAACTGGGACCATAACCTATTATTTATATAATCCAAAGATTGGTTATTTCTAATTTGGCCCCTCAATAAATCAGAATTAGCACAAGGTATCCATAATATTTTATTCATAGTAATTAAGTCCTTAAGTCAAATTCCTTAATTACAAAATTAAGATCACATTAATTTTTAACTTATTTAATTGATGACATTCACAATTTATAATTAACAATATAATCTTTCCTACCTTTATGAGAAACTTATAAGTCTGTTCAGACATTATACCTTTCATATTTTTTTGAATATGAGAATCCAGAAACCAATGGAGAATACATCCAAAAAGATCACGTTGGCTGCCTGCATGTGTGTTTTCATGCAAACAAGACAAAAAGCATGTATCATATTTCTTCCTCAATTACTCAACAAATGAAATAGGCAAAAAGCATATATCATTTATATTAATTGATTTAATTAATTAATGATTTATCATTTAATTTAGCTATCTAATTTAAATTTGGTCACTAATTAGCGATCGAATATAAATTCAATCGTTAATTAGCGACTGAATATAAATTTTGTCGTTAATTAGTGACCGAATTTAAGATCCATCGCTAAATTAAAAAATAAATCATTAAGTAATTAAATCAATTAATACTTTTTTAATTTTACTTTAATGATGAAATTAAATTGGTGACAAAATTTAAATTTCATCACTAATTTAGCGATCGAATATAAATTTCGTCGCTAATTTAGAAATCGAAATAGCAACGGAATTTAAAATCGACCGCTAAATTAAAGAATAAATCATTAATTATTAAATAAATTAATATTTTCTTAATCCCGTAGAAGTTGCCGTGATAAAATTAATTAATTAATTTTAAAGATCGAATTTTAATTTTAATTGCTAAATTAGCTATCAAATTAAGATTCAGTCATTAATTTAACGATGGATTTTAAATTTTATCGCTAATTTAATAATAGATTTTAAATTCAATCGCTAAATTAAATGATAAATTATTAATTAATTAAATCGATTATATTTTTTAAAATTTTACTATCATGATAAAATTAAATTAGTGAAATAAATTATTGATTAATTAAATCAATTAATATATTCCACTATGAATTGAGTTAGTTATGAAAACGCACAGACAATTCCACTATTACATATAATCATTTCAGTTGGTTGGTCGATTATGAAATCGACATGGATTGATGGACTATTATAAATTTATAATAAATATATGCATTATGTACTGAAATAAACAATTATGTACGAAGGCGACTTTAATAGGAAATCGTCAAAGTTGAGAACTATCCACAAAAAAGTAGGGCTCGGTCAGAATATCTCCAGTTGAATAAGTTTAAGTGGACAAAAACGAGCCAAGGGACTATTCGAGTCAGGCGGGAGAGATTTTACTGCAACAGAGACAGCATCATTTATATTTTAAACGGCATCTGAAGCCTTATTTTTCCTAAATATTATATAATGTAATACGCCATCAGATAAATACTGACGGCATTTTTCTCCCCATAGTCATAAAATATTAAAAAAAAAACAGCGAAAGTTACTGAGTACACGACCATCAAAATTACGACTTGGAAGCACGCTAAATCGTGAACCTCCACCACGGCTGCAAAGATAAAGAACAGGAAATCGTATGGGGGCACAGTTGCGTAGATTTCTCCAGCCGTGTTTAGATACTTCTTTCACAGGATTACAAACACCTTGCGACTCCATGATTGTTGTCGTGCAATCAGCCAGGAAGAAGAAGATGATGGCGATCGCTTCCCTGTTTATCTTTCTCTGTTTCTTCTCCGCTGTTCTATCGGGCTCGGTGGTCACCCGTTTGCCTGGATTCCGAGGCCCATTGCCCTTCTACTTAGAGACAGGGTCCGGTGCTACCTGCCGCCCCGTGCTTAAGTCTGTCGTGTGATCTCCATGAAGCTCAGTTTTTACTGGTGTGTTGGAGAATCAGATTCAAAGATATGATTATGATTCAAATATGTTGGAGAATCAAATTCAAAGATCTGATTATGATTCAAATATTTTAGTATAATGACAAAGATCATGTAAATCTTATAATTATGATCATTTTATATTCTGCTATAATTTGATTATATATTTCCTAGAATAATTTTATTTCTTAGAATAATTTAGTTTCTAGATTTAACATTGTACTCTTTATATATACAATTTCATAATTCAATAAAGTGAGGAATTCTTTCATCTATTTGTCTTGTCCTTCATGGTATCAGAGCCATCGTTCTCCCTCTTTCCCATGGCCACTGACCAAACCCAGGTTGTTGTTTCCAATCCTGCCAACCCGACATCCCCTCTCACTCTCATCAATATTTCTCATCAAAATATTGTCAAACTTATCTCCACCAACTATATCTCCTGGAAACTACAGATTGAGGCTATTCTAATTGGATACGATCTTTTCAAATTTCTTGATGGCTCTCACCCGTGTCCACCGCCCACAGTTTGTGTAAACAATGTTGACATGTCAAATCCGGATCATCTTCCTTGGATCCGACAAGACAAACTTCTTTTTGGTGCTCTCGTTGGTTCCATCTCATCTCCTCTAATTCCTCTTATTCAACAAAGTGCCACCACTCAAGCTTGGATTATTCTTGCTAATACTTATGCTCGTCCGTCTCGTGGCCACATTAAGCAAATCAAGGATCAACTCAAACGGGCGGTTAAAGGTTCTCAATCGATTTCAGAATATATGCAGTTTATTAAATGTCGTTCTGATGAACTTGCTGCACTTGGAAAGCCAATGGATCATGAGGACCTCATTGAAATAATTCTTGCGGGCTTGGATGATGATTACAAAACTATTGTTGACATTATTGAAGGTCGGACACGCCTATTTCCTTTGATGAATTACATGAAAAGTTGATTAATCGGGAGTTGTCCTTGCGCCATTCACAGTCCTTGATCTCTCCTCTTCCTGCCACGGCCAATGTTGCGACTGGCCGATCTAGATCAAGTGTTCGAAATTTTTCTCCTCGACAAAATTGGCAGTCATCACAACAACAGTCTACCTTATCCAAACTCATCTCTTGACAACTCTCAACAACGTCGCGTCGCTTCTTGGAAAGTGTCAAGGGTGTCGTGCTCGAGGACACACAATTTCTCAATGTCCATTTTTTAAAATTGTACTGCTCCATCCGCATCACAGCACGCTCACACCATCAACCTTGGTCGCCACAACGACAATGGCAACCAAAAGTCAACGTGCCACTACTTCAGCCTCCACCACTCCTTCTTGGCTTCTTAATAGTGGTGCATCTCATCATGTCACCTCCGACCTCAACAACTCGCTACATTCTCCATATGATGGTCCCGATGACATGATGATTGGTGATGGTATCTTGGGTTACATATCACTCATACGGGTTCTACTATCTTAAAAGCGCTCTCATAATTTTAATTTACTGAGAATATTTTATGTGTTCCCACTATGAAGAGAAATCTTATCTCTATTTCTAAATTTTGCACATCCAATAAAACTTCTATTGAATTTTTTTCCACTTCTTTTTGTGTGAAGGATCTGCAGACGGGGGCACCACTACTGCACGGGCAATCTAGAGATGGTGTTTATGAGTGGCCGACCTCACCAACTTCGTCCTCTTCTCTCATTGCTTTTTCTAGTGTTAGAGCTTCTCCTTCTGAGTGGCATCATCGTTTAGGACATCCATCTAAGCATGTTTTTCAACACTTAGCTTCTAACTTCAACTTAGATTTATCATCCAACTTATCACATTCGCTTTCATTGTAAGGATTGTCTTTGCAATAAAAGTCACAAATTACCATTTTCTCAATCTTCTATTGTCTCTCTTGCTCCTCTGCAAATTATTTTCTCGATGTATGGACCTCCCTATTTATTCGGTTGACAAGTACAAATATTACGTTATTTTGTCGATCACTTTACCCATTACATTTGGCTCTATCCTTCAACGCAAATCGATGTCTCTTTCATTTTCCACGCTTCAAAGCTCTTGTTGAAAATTATTTTAAGCGAAAAATTGTTACATTTTATTACGACAATGGAGGGAATACACCCTTATCATCATTCCTAAGTCATCATGGCATTTCACATCTCACGTCACCACCTCATACTCCGAACATAATGGATTCTCCGAGCCGTCATCGTCATATTGTAGAAACCGGTCTTAGTCTTATGTCTCTGCCTCTTTGCCTCTTACCTTACGGTCATATGCCTTCTCCACGGCGATATATCTCATCAATCAATGCCTACAAAGAACTCTTCACATGGTGTCACCTTACCAAAAATTGTTTGGCACTCCTCCTAATTACTCTAAACTTCGTGCCTTTGGGTGTCTTTGCTACCCTTGGCTTCGTCCCTACTCTTCACACAAACTTGACCCTCGCTCTGCATCTTGTATCTTTCTTGGTTATTCTCTCACGCAAAGTGCCTATCTGTGTTATGATCCCATCACCTTGAAAGTTTATATCTCTCGCCATGTTCGCTTTGTCGAGTCCATTTTTCCAATGTCTGGTCTTGAAACTAATCTTCCCGTCACGATGAGTCAACTAGTTCCACTTCGCTTTTGTCGTTCTACTTCCGTCCTCATCAACACCATCTATGGATCACTCGAGCACAATAACCCCCGCCTCCTCTAGTCTTCGGGACATATTGAAGCCTCAGTCAATCTCACCTCAATCACTTACCGATGCCTCTTCTTCCCCACCAGTGCCTTCAACCCGACCATCACACATCATCACCCGCTCTCGTAACAACATCCACAAACCCATCAATAAGCTTAACTTGTCTGCTCAAATAGCCCATGAGATTGAACCAACCTCTGTGACCCAGGCTCTCAAGGATCACAAATGGCGTCAGGCCATGTCTGTTGAGTTTGATGCTCTTGTTAGCAATGGCACGTGGGTACTTGTCCCTAAGTCATCAACTCAGAATATAGTCGGGTGCAAATGGATTTTTCGTATTAAACGCTTAGCCAATGGCTCTATTGACAGGTATAAAGCTCGGTTGGTTGCCAAGGGTTTTCATCAGCGACCTGGTATTGACTATCACGATACGTTTAGCCCTGTTGTCAAACCCACTACAGTTCGTCTTGTTCTCTCACTTGCTGTCAACCATGGTTGGTCCATCCGCCAACTTGATGTTAATAATGCATTCCTTCAAGGCACCCTGACAGAGGATGTTTATATAGCGCAACCACTAGGTTTTATTGATCCAGATCATCCTCAAAGATGTTTGCAAATTGAGAAGGGCTATCTATGGTCTCAAACAAGCTCCTCGTGCTTGGTACAACGAACTGCACCGATTTCTCATCACTTCTGGCTTCAGTAATTCCATTGCAGATACCTCTCTCTTTATCCTCAACTATACAGGTTTAACATTATATCTTCTTGTATATGTTGACGATATTATCATCACTGAAACAACACAAAGTTGTTCAAGATTTCATTGATTTGCTTGCTAAGCGGTTCTCTCTTAAAGATCTTGGCCCTTTGACTTATTTTCTTGGCGTCGAAGTGCTCTCTCATTCCCAAGGTTTGTTACTTTCGGCGTCGTTACATTCGACCTTCTTACTCATACCAAGATAGCGGATGCTCGGCGGTTTCACGCCTCTACCTACCACGCCTACTCTTACACTCGAAATGGCACACCTTTTTGATCCGTCGAGTATTGTATGTAGTAGGTCGTCTTGATACTTATCTCTCACTCGTCGACATTACTTATGTGGTTAACAAGCTATCTCGGTTTATGCATTGTCCTCTTGATTGGAAGGTTGTCAAACGTGTTTTAAGATATTTATGTGGCACCATTGATCATGGCATTCTACTTCATCGTCAATCATCTCTTGCTCTACATGCATTCTCGATGCGGAAACAAAGAAAACAAAGATGATTTTACTTCCACTAGGACTTATATTATTTATCTTAGATAAAATCCTATTTCCTGGAGCTCGAAGAAACAATGCACTGTTGCTCGATCCTCTTCTGAAGCAGAATATCGTTCTGTTGCGACCACGGTTGCGGAACTACGTTGATTGTCTTCTCTCCTTGGCGAGCTTAGCTTCTCTTCATCCCAAAAACTAGTCATCTACTGCGACAATGTGGGTGCCACCCATCTCTGCTCTAATCCAGTGTTTCACTCTCGAATGAAGCATGTGGCTCTCGACTATCACTTCATTCGTGAACAAGTTCAAAATGGTAATCTTCGAGTTACACATGTATCTTCTGTGGATCAACTAGCAGATGCGCTTACCAAACCATTACCCCGCCTACGCCAACATTGATGACCAAGATTGGTCTCCGATCACGGAGCCCCATCTTGCGGGGGCATGTTGGAGAATCAGATTCAAAGATATGATTATGATTCAAATATGTTGGAGAATCAAATTCAAAGATCTGATTATGATTCAAATATTTTGGTATAATGACAAAGATCATGTAAATCTTGTAATTATGATCATTTTATATTCTGCTATAATTTGATTATATATTTCCTAGAATAATTTTATTTCTTAGAATAATTTAGTTTCTAGATTTAACATTGTACTCTTTATATATACAATTTCATAATTCAATAAAGTGAGGAATTCTTTCATCTATTTGTCTTGTCATTTTAGTGCTTCACGGAGACACTAGGGCTATCACTCATTTTAGTGTTGTACATGATTGTCTTAGTAGTTGATTATCTATTGATAGTTAAAGATACATCTATATTGATAATGGAATTGAAACAAGGCTAGAGTGATTGTTATAAATATTTTTTGGCTTTATCTAGGGACCAATATAATGTATTTTTGGACTTAGAGAATACGTTTGTTGTTCCTTCCTATAGGTGGAATTTCATTTTTATTTTCTGTTTGGACAGATCAAGATACTATTGTTTATTTGAAAAATGAAACATTGAGTATTTTTCAAAATTTAGTACTTATTAGTACAAGTTCCTTAATTGATAAGTTATATAGGTTAAACACTATAGTTTTCACAAATAACGTAATACTGCACAATATAGGTATTAAGTGCAATTTGGCTAACGAGAATTTATTCATATTTGTGGGATAAGTGTTTAGGACACACATCCAAACAACGCATAGAAAGGTTAATGTCATAAGGAATTCTTTATTCTCATGGTATGTCAGACTTTGATATCTACATACACTATGTCAAAGGGAAAACTACTAACAAAAGGAATGAAAGTACAAGTCGATGTACTATCACTTTAGAACTGATACATACAAACATATGTGAACCATTTCCTAAGGTATCTTAGAATAGATAAATATATTTTATTAGTTTTATACCTTTTGCATGAGAAGTCAGAGTCCTTAGATATGTCCGAGGTATTCAAAGCCGAAGTTTAAAATCAACTAGTTAAAAAGATCAAAGTTGTTAGATTTGACCATGGAAGTGAATATTACGATCGTTATGATGGATCCATTGAACAACGTACTAGACCTTTTGTAAATTACCTTTCTGATTATGGGATTGTGGCTCAATACATTTGTCTGGTCTACTCATCAGAATGATGTAGCTAAGAAAAGAAGTCATACTCTAAATGATATTGTGAGAAGTATGATGATGTCTTTTACTTCTTTATTGGAGTCCTTGTAGGGTGAAGCACTCAAGACTGCAGTTTACTTACTCATGCAATAGAGTATCCAGTAAGACAGTGATGGTATTAGACATTTACACCTTTAAGATTGTCCAACTGAAGATAGGCCTTATAGTCCTAATGTAAACGAAATTGGACTTTAGAACTATTAGCTGTCATTTTTTGGAGTATTCTGAAAGGTCAAGGGGTTGTAAGTTTTATACCCCCTTTAAAAAGTCCTTTTTTACAAAACGGAAAATGTCAAATTCATTGAGGATAGTGCGAGCACTAAATTCTGGGACAAACCTTTTGAATAGGATATCATTGGCCATCCTGTTTTAGATATTACAAGTTCAACCAAGAGGGATATAATTTCCATACCCTATACTGTTAGTGTTACATATCCAGTTGAAGTAATACACGGTAGTTCAACCACATGGGGGTGTGTAGGATTTGCATGAATTTAAATGATTGTAATAAAAACTTACATCGAGTTTGACAATTTCTCGAGCTTTCATAATGAATTTGTTTCTGGGAGAGACCTTTCAATCTGAAGCTTGTCATCTGAAGAACGATCACGTATTCAAACCGTTCTTACTTTTCCACAAATCAAATCCTTGCGACTTGGATGTTCTCCTTGCGATAGCAAGACACACAACATTGGTCTCTCTAGAATCTCCGACAGCACTTCCGCAGCGTCACTGTGATCTTCCTCTTATGCCTCTCATCTTGCTCCTCTTTTATTTGAACATGGACACTTCACGGCGAAGTTCACAAAGAGTGTATAATGTGCACTTTTTTTATGGGCGGTTATTGCTTCGTGCAGTAACTGAAGGCCACTATGCCAACATCTCATACTCATCGAGTTAAGCCCTGAGGCTAATGGTGTAAGATAGATCAATAAAACAAAGGTACTGACTTATAAAGACTAAATAGCCACTAGGACTAATAGAACAAAGACTAATAGTCACAAAAATTAATTGAATAGAGATTAATGGTTACATAGACCAATAGAATATCCAATTCATACTTAGAAAAATGGTTCGTGTGACAGTAAACATGTCACGCCCCGAGGGAGTCCCCACCAGACAAAAATCCGGCAACATCTCCCCTGTACGAGTGACAATACCAATTTTATACAAGGCCTACACAGCCACTATACATCGGTCAACACGACCGGAACATACCACAACACAATATACATAATATGCGACCTCAGGCCATCAACCAAAATACGTAAAAGATCTAAAACATCAAGACCTACCCCTTCTGCCATCTGAGCAGGAACATATAACCAAAACGAACAGATTATAAGTCCACAAGGACATAACAAATATAACTAAAACATCCACCGGTATACAATCCAAACATAAATCCTAAACATATCCTCTAATAAAATCCCAATCCATAAAACTAATAACCAAAAACCCAATAAAACCTATCCACTTCGACGAGGGAGATTGGCAACTGGATTCTCCTGCCAGCTTCATCCTGAAATAAATATAAAACCACGGGGTAAGTTCAAAGAACTTAGCGGATAATAGTCGATATGCAAAGTAAGGTATAGCTAATAATAAAAATCATGTCAGTACAATCTCTAATATAGGGTAAGCAAGAAAGAAATGCAAAATGGACTGTACTCACCTGAATCTCCTACCCTGATATAGGAGTATGTGCCCTACTATAAGAGATAAAATCATCACCATATACGAATATTAATCCTGTATGCATGTCAATCATATGCAACATCCAAGGCATCAATAAAAATGCAGCAAACACAATACAAATGCGATCCATGCAAAAATGCATGTCGTGCATATGACATGGTCACCCCTGACGCCAGTCAGCCGCCTCACACGCGATGGTGAAGCCGAGTGGGTAGGGCTATGATAACTGTGCACTCTGTCATCACTGCTCCTGAGTGACCGAGTGGACAGGATGCTGTCGGAGTACACCTATCCTCCTACTCCAAACATAGTGGGGGAGCTAAGCTCTCATCTCTCGGTGTCATAGACCAGAGGAGGGATCTCTGTCCGCTACCACGCTGCCTCATCGCTACCCATGAGCGGACCAGCGGAGCCTGACAGAGCAACTGCACACACCCTCCTGATGTACCACTAACCTATGAGTGGCAGTGTGTGTAGGTCATGTAACTGGCTGCGGGCTCAACAATAATGGAACCCCGTCCAGCCAGCATGCAATCATGCAAAAATGGTGCTTGATACTAAAGCATGTAAATCCTACTCAAAATACCTATCCGAATAATATGTACAATCAGTATGTACATATCCCTAATCCAAGTACTATGATCCAAATAAAACAGGGAAGATAAAATCATATCCTATCACATGCATGTATCAAGTAGACACCAAAAGCATACTAGGCATATAAACATGAAAAATTATTGTAAGCTATCCTAACTAGCATATCAACAATGACTATATCTAAAAGATAAGTCAAAATACACCGATAAAATGCTTGTTGATAAACAACGAAATCGTCATTTGTGGACCTGTCTCGTGATCGAAACCTGCATACAACATAATATACTCAGATTATGTTGTCAACCTTAATATCAAGTCCAAAACCAAATGGATTAAACTATCCACCTATACGATCACCCCCTGCCGTATAAAAACATACACGACTAAGTTCTATCATTTTCCAATAATCGAATAAATCGATTCATTAACCCATTAAATGGTCCATCAATTCACTAACAAATGGATTATAATCTAACTCCTTTAACTAATCGTTTATTACATAAATCCATAAAGAAACTTATCACTGGACAAACCAAGGCTCAAGATCATCAGCCCAAATATCGGGACCCTCACACATCAAAACATCTAACCACCACCATTAACCTTCACCGCACAAATTCACCCACACAACAACACCCATAGACCCATTCACGCTCCAATCCACCTCTGTCACGCCCTTTTCTCTCACAAATCGACATCAATATTATATTCAACCACATCGATCCCAACTGTCGTGAACAGAATACTCCAAGCTTCTTCCCAGCTCCCACACAGACATGCACAACCATCACAACACCTCGTCACTCCTCCACAACCGAACAAACTTCACCCAATCACGATTATAAGAAATCAGAAATAAACCACAAGGAAAGGAAAGATCGATCAACTTACCAGCCATTGGAACCTCCACCGGCAGCAATCCCCAAAATCGACAACCCTGTTCATCGACTGCGATTGGTGCTCACGATCCCTCTTCACCGGAAAAATCCAACACCTATGCCCCTGCCCTTGCTCCGGCAGAAATCGCACGACTGATTACAATTGGAAAGCCGTCCAAATCCAAGCTTCCAGCCCGTCCGTAGAGGCTTATCGAGACGCCCCGCAAGCAGAGGAGAGGAAGAAGGTTGCGGCGGAAGGGCACCGGAAGGCGGCGACGACACTCTTTGGCGGAGGAGTCGGCGAGAAGGTCACGAATGGGGGCGTGAGTGCACGATATCACTCCGCCGGCCGATGTACGCGTGACACATGGGGCGACACCGCCGCCGATCGCTCGCGTGGAAGGAGGCGGCGATAGCTCGATCGCGGTGGCGGCGGTGTTAAAGGCACACGGTGTGTGCGCGTGGAAGATCGGCGGAGATGCCGACGTGGAGGAGTAGCCGACCGTAAGAACTCGAACGGCGGTGTTGGTGCAGTCGCGACGGCGCGTCACGCGGCGGTGAGGGAAGAAGGAGTGAGATGCGCCGTCAGCGGGGAGGAAGAAGGAACCGCAAGGAAGTGGGCGTCGGGCGCAGAGGGGAAAGAAAAATCGGGAAAAATAGAAAAACCTAAGTAGTAACTCATCCAAACAGGCCCTTTAAAAGCCTGTTTTTCTTATCCCCGCAAATATCCCGTACAAGCCCCGTTTAAATCCGAAAAAATTCCTAAAATTTCCTAAAAATCCCGAAAAATTTCCAGGATTATTTCCTTAATTATTTGGCCATTTAAATTTAGTATTTTAAATTTCAGTATTTAATATTTCTCCCTCACTAATAAAAATTTGGTCCCTAAATTTCTCGCTCATGTACGAGTACGAGATGTCACAACAACCATCTCAGATATCTGGAGACAAGTCACACACCTCAAGTGACTAAGTGGGGTATTGAGCTCTGATCTTTTCCTCTAGCAAGGTTGGATGTGAGGTGCCTCTACCCGACCTTGACAAATCGCACAATCTTGTTCCGCAATTATCATTTCTGGTGATCCAGAATCTGTGTCGGAATCTCTGCGTAAGTAGCATCAGGTTGAATGGAACCTGACACATCTGACAGAATATGTGTAGAGTCTGGCACATACTTCCTTAGCATGGACACATGAAACACATCATGAATACCCGTCAAAGATGGTGGTAGCACTAGGCGGTAAACGACTGTTCCTTTCCTCTCCAAAATATCGAAAGGCCCAATGTACCTAGGAGCTAGCTTACCACGGAGGCCAAATCTCTTCACCCCTTTCGTGGGTGATACTCGAAGGAATACATGATCACCAACAGAGAACTCCCGAGGTCTCCGTCTCCGATCTGCATAACTCTTCTGACGATCCTGCATCTCGGCCATCCTTTGTCTGATAGTACGGACCAACCCTGCCTCATACTGAGATCTATGGGTCCTAGCAACGGGTCCTCCCAGTTGCCCCCGAAATCCATAACACAGGACCTCAGCAAGTCCTCTAGTGTCTAAATGGTGCCGCATCGGCCCATCCAGTATGCTGGATGGAATGCAATACCAAAATGAAATCAGGTGTCCTAAGGTGCATTGCAGACTCGCTGTAACGAATGTGAACCAGGGATCTCTATCTGATATAATGCTCAAGGAACACCATGCAATCTGATGATATCCCGACAATATATAACTCTGTCAAACGATCCAAAGAGTCCGTCTTCCAAAACACTAAGAAGTGCGCGGATTTGGTTAGTCGGTCAACGACTACCCAAATCGCGTCATGGCCTTGATGTGTCCTAGGCAAACCCACCACAAAATCCATAATAATACGCTTCCACTTCTATTCCGGAATCGGAATTTCCTGAAGTATCTGTTCCTTAAACTAATGCAACTCCGGAAACCATTATCCTCCTCAGAGTCAGAGACGGTAGTCCATCTATCATCCTAAATCCACTCCACCACACACTCTGTAAGTGCATGGGAGGCTATCGCGACCAAACTTCCTTGTTACAACCATTCGTGTTTCAGCTACTCTATAGTAGTTATCCAGTAGCTAGCCAAAATCCCATGAGCATTCCTGCTCTTCACCTCTACAATACAACCTAATCACTGCTAAGTCCACGTCATATATATGACTTATCTCGCAGTTCTTTAACTGCCGTAAGCTTAGGATACGTCCTATTCAATAGCATCGGAATCGCTCCGATCCCTGAAATGATGCATCCATGTACACTATCCTTCCTTCCACACCAGCATGATTAATCAACACTGGAGTAAAAATCAACCATCGTCTGAGCCCTGAAACTAGTTTCACAAGCTTTAGACCAAGTAAATTCCATTACCTTCCTGATCCAACCAGTCAGCGATGTAGTACCGCTAAAGCATCCTATCCATACCTATGTAATACCAGAAAACCACCATCTACGGTGGCCGAGTGCGCAACTCCAACTACCACCCTCAATAGTGGCCAAGTTATGCAACTCCAATGACCACAAATGATCCTATCGTGTCCAGAATACCTGACTTCCCAAATTCCTGGACGACTAAGTCGTCAATAAGTCTAATAAGATAATCAAAAGCTCAAACAATTCATACCAAGTATGAAATTGTCATCGCTACACACCTGCATTCTCTTTACTTTAGGTTAATAATATACCAAACATCACAATGACACTGATAATTGTATGACACCATGTCACTACAATATCAACCCACCAGTCATAGATCAATCCTATAGTTGATCTATCCACAATGAAGGATATTCATTTCCTTCCACAACTACCGCATTCTATCATCGTTAATCGATGCATAACCTCAAAGGTCCCTCTCTCTTTTAACAAAGAGTTCCAGATCTTCTCTGGAAGAAATCGGGATGTATAAATATCCCATCCCACACGTCCTATAATAAGGTAAAACGATCTTTCATCATCTTGACCAGTGCAAGTATACACGCCTAATCCATAACCAAATCACTATTAGTAGGGACTGATATTCTCCGAGGGTTTACTCCTTGTCCTCCTAATGGGTGGCTAACGGGTCTAACCCTAGCCTCCTAATTCAACATCAGTCGGCACCTCTAAAGAGTCCGTACTTCTGAAATCATCGTTAGGTCCCGTAAGGTCACTACGTCCTCGACCTCGTCCCCGACCATGAGTAGGGGCAATTTCACTAATTCAATACTTTTCCTAACCGCTAAAGTACAATACTTTTCCTATAGCTCAGAGATATCCTTAAGTTTGCCTGTTCCCAAAACCCGAGAAGTCCCAAAAATCCAAGGAAAAGAAAATCCTCGAAACACAAAACCCACAAACCAAAACTGCAAACCAATAAAATTGTCACGTCCTGGGGGCATATCCATCATCCAAATGACAGAAAAGCCCCTTAGTGACAATATTCAGAAATCCATGGACCAAATCTGGTAAAAACCTCGAAATATTAATAGATATACAAATATTTTAATTAACTGCATGCATGCACGACTAAACATATATCACTTAAAGTAAAATAGTTTTGTGACACCAAATCAAATTGCGACAAAAAATCCAAGGTGCATAATCAAAATGCAACACCGATAAAGTAAACAAAGCGGCATCCCGACGATGCAGGGAGACAAGCACGACAAAGAACTCTCTGAGTGACACCAAGGTAGGTCAACATGACACGTCCTCCATCAGTTAACCTAGAGGATAAGTGAGGAGGGGATAAGTACAACCACTCAGTGAATGGATATACAATAGTGCATAATCATAATGCACATAATGAAAGTCACAGGAACAAAACCTCGGAGTATCAATATCGATAACAAATATACCCGCAACATACACAACCACTGCAACAAGCAATGCTCGTTCGGATACCACGACAAAGCCTTGTGGCTCTCGCACACAAAGGGAACTGTCTATGAACTACCGCGAACGGTACTCATGGGTCGACAATCAATATGCTAAGCCGTCTCGTAACTACATGCTACCACGAATGAAACTCGTGGGTAGACAGACAGTAGAAAGACTCGGTGTCTGCGACAACGACATGATACCACAAATGGGTCTCATGGGCAAACTGCATATATAGATATCTAGTTATTGACTGCTCACTACCGCATGCTACCTCTAACGGGTTACGAGGGCAGTCGATTATCCTAGGTTGTTAAGCCTAGGGTTATCCAATACATCCAGCATAAAACATCTATCAAAATCGATAAAGATCACCGATCTACAATTAAACCCATTGAGGCGGTCAAGCGAGGGTTTCAACACCTCTAAAATGAAATGTTTACCAAAGTCGGTAAAGATCATTAACTTATAAATAAATTCCTCCAGATGGTTAGTCTAAGGTTCCAACCCTTCTAATATAAACGGTTATCAAGGTCGATTAAAAATCATAAGTCCCCTAATAATCACGTCGAGACGATTAATCATAGGGTTTTGTCCCAACTAACAGGAACATCTATCCAGGCCAATAAGGACCACAAATCTACTATCAAGCCCTTCAAGAGGGTTAAGCCTAAATTATATCGTCCTACCAGTTCAATCATACATGCCCCAATCTGTTACAACGAACATATCTCGTGGGTACTTAAGACGTAAAGTAGCTATCTAGCTACTGACGTCCTACTAATATCACTAACCCCGAACGAATAACACGAAAGTATAACTTTACGGTTGGTCATCTCAACCATGATTGAGAGGCATGATTGACCACACTATACAAAGCACCTACCTATAGAGAGACTCTACTGCAGACTCTCTCTCTCAACCAAGAATGGGGAATATAGTAAGGATTAATTGCATCCTAACCATATGAACTCTACTAGTCCGATTACCATATCACTGAAATCGTAAATGGATAACCATATATCATTAAGCACATCCGAGTTTTTTTTTAACGCCTAGGGTTCTCCTAATGTTGTTTCCTTCCTGAGATCCGCTCCTACAGAATAACCTCATCTAAGTTATTCTATCTCTACCAATCTTAATCATGGTATCCACCGCAAAAACACATAACCATATAAACATATAACACTTGTCTAATAAACGACAAAGATAGTCATACTAATGGAAATCAATGGTTGAAATTAATTAGGTATAACTAAAGGGTCATGCCGTAACAAAGTCAAGCAAATAATAAATAAAGTATCAGATGCCTGTATATAGCCTAAACTACGTAAGCAATGTAATCATGTCATCATGCCCTAAGATCTCGAAAGTCAAAGAACCTATATGTATACCTTCTACGAATTTATCCATCTTATTCATATTATTCAACTAGTCCAATCCTAATACTAGTCCCAATAGTAATAGATAAACATCTACCAATAATATCTAATCATTTATATCATAATGATAACTAGCTACCTATAGCAGTAATAGCAAGTAATAACCATATGCTAACAATAAACCAACAACCTAAAAATCTAATTGTCCAACAGATATCAGGTTAAAACAATACTAGATAAAACATGATACTACCTAAGTAAACCGCATAATCAATATAACCAATATAAATATGCACTAAATCTAGAAAATTTTCTAGAATTTATTTACCTGTTAGCCGTCTGGAGATGTCCTGTTGCCGCCAATTCCCCCATATTGACCTCGTCAATAATACCTCGAATTTCCAAAACATAACAATCATTGAAAATCCGTACCAATCCGAAAATACCCCAGTTAACCTGCCAAACGTGTCAAACTCCCAAAAAAAACCCAAAGACCCTAAGGAACTCGGAAACCTACGCTCTGATACCAAATAAATTGTCACGCCCCAAGGGAGTCCCCACCAGACAAAAATCCGGCAGCATCTCCCCTGTACGGGTGACAATACCAATTTTATACAAGGCCTACACGACCACTATACATCGGTCAACACGATCGGAACATACCACAACACAATATACATAATATGCGACCTCAGGATATCAACCAAAATACGTAAAAGATCTAAAACATCAAGACCTACCCCTTCTGCCATCTGAGCAGGAACATACAACCAAAACGAACCGATTATAAGTCCACAAGGACATAACAAATATAACTAAAACATCCACCGGTATACAATCCAAACATAAATCCTAAACGTATCCTCTAATAAAATCCCAATCCATAAAACTAATAACCAAAAAACCATAAGACCAATAAACCTATCCACTTCGACGAGGGGGATTGGCAACTGGATTCTCCTGACAGCTTCATCCTGAAATAAATATAAAACCATGGGGTAAGTTCAAAGAACTTAGCGGATAATAGTCGATATGCAAAGTAAGGTATAGCTAACAATAAAAATCATGCCAGTACAGTCTCTAATATAGGGTAAGCAAGAAAGAAATGCAAAATGGACTGTACTCACCTGAATCTCCTACCCTGATATAGGAGTATGTGCCCTACTATAAGAGATAAAATCATCACCATATACAAATATGAATCCTGTATGCATGTCAATCATATGGAACATCCAAGGCATCAATAAAAATGCAGCAAACACAATACAAATGCGATCCATGCAAAAATGCATGTCGTGCATATGACATGGTCACCCCTGATGCTAGTCAGCCGCCTCACACGCGATGGTGAAGCCGAGTGGGTAGGGCTATGACAACTGTGCACTCTGCCATCACTGCTCCTGAGTGACCGAGTGGATAGGATGCTGTCAGAGTACACCTATCCTCCTGCCCCAAACATAGTGGGAGAGCTAAGCTCTCATCTCCCGGTGTCATAGACCAGAGGAAGGATCCCTGCCCGCTACCATTCTGCCTCATCGCTACCCATGAGCGGACCAGCGAAGCCTGACAGAGCAACCGCACATGTCACGCCCCGAAGGAGTCCCCGTCAGACGAAAATCCGACAACATCTCCCCTGTACGGGTGACAATGTCAATTTACATACAAGGCCTACACGACCACTATACATCGGTCAACATGACCGGAATCCAAACAACACACGCAGTGTAATAATTAGGCCTCAGCCTCATGACCTAATCAAAAGTATATCACATATAAACCTACCCTTCCGCCATCCGGGCAGAATACTCAACCAAAAATCCAAAACAAACTCCAACAGAGGTCCATAAGGACACCAAAAATCCACGAATACATAAATCCAATTCCAATCCTAAATATATCTTCTAAAAAAGATATCCAAAACCAAAAAAAACAAATAACCAAATACACTTCCACGACGAGGGGGTTTGGCAGCTGGACTCTCCTGACAGCTTCATCCTGAAATAGATATAATCAACGGGGTCAGTTCAAAGAACTCAGCGGGTATAGTCGATATGCAAGTAAGATCTAGCTAACAATAAAAATTATGCCAGTACAGTCTCACATATAAGGTATGCAAGAAATAAATACAACAAGACTGTACTAACCTGAATCTCCTACCCTGATATAGGAGCATGTGCCTGACTAGAAGTAATAAAGTCCTCACCATATATATAAATATGTATCCTGTATGCATGACAATCATATGCACATCCAAGGCAGCAATAAATATGCAGTAAACACAATACAAATGCTATCATGCAAAAATGCATGTTGTGTCAATGACATGGTCACCCTTGACGCCAGTCAGCCGCCTCACACGCGATGGTGAAGCCAAGTGGGTAGGGCTATGACAACTGTGCACTCTGCCATCACTGCTCCTGAGTGACCGAGTGGACAGGATGCTGTCGGAGTACACCTATCCTCCTGCCCCAAACAGAGTGGGGGAGCTAAGCTCTCATCTCCCGGTGTCATAGACCAGAGGAGGGATCCCTGCCCGCTACCACGCTGCCTCATCGCTACCCATGAGCGGACCAGCGGAGCCTGACAGAGCAACTGCACACACCTTCCTGATGTACCACTAACCCATGAGTGGCAGTGTGTGCAGGCCATGTAACTAGCTGCGGGCTCAACAATAATGGAACCCCGTCCAGCCAACATGCAATCATGCAATAATAATGCATGATACTAAAGCATGTAAATCCTACTCAAAATACCTATCCGAATAATATGTACAATCAGTATGTACATATCCCTAATCCAAGTACTATGATCCAAATAAAACAGGGAAATATAATCATATCCTATCACATGCATGAATCAAGTAGGCACCAAAAGCATACTAGGCATATAAACATGAAAAATTATTGTAAGCTATCCTAACTAGCATATCAACATTTGACTATATCTAGGAGATAAGTCAAAATACCCACCTGCCAAATATCCGCAAAGAGAACCAGATCGTCACGACCATGATCCTGCCTCGTGACCGAAACCTGCATAACGCATAACTATTATTAAGCACAAAATACCATTCACCGACAAATCGAATACATAATCGATTCCTTCCATAACCAATTAATCCAAAATAAATCCATCAAATCCAAGCACACGACAACGTGCTAAATACTACTATGTATCTCCAAGTAGACCCTCAACCGGTAGGTCATAAATTGTGATTAACTCCTCAATCCAAAAACATATCCTTGCAATTTATCTCACCATGATCAATACTCATCATATGAAAATATTATCCATCTCACAACAAATGATCGAATCGAATCCTACATCGACCTCACATCCGATCCACCAGATTGATTTAATTATCCTATTCAACCTAATCGATCCTCCATACTGAATTATAGAACCGATCATATTTATGAATCCAACCTAACCCTAGGTGACATACACACGATTCAAGCAATCCTTACCTCAAACCCGATCCAACACTTGGATCCCACAACTTGTCACCCACAATCCATTTACAACTATTAACAACCCATAATTACACCGATTTAGGGCTCTAACCAACCCTAAATGAAACACTCACTCCATTAGTCCTTCCTCACTCACACACAGTCGAGCAAAATACACCTGACCCCCAAACACCAATCTCATCACAAATATCCACACACAGCAGCAATTAAATTCAACAGTACTCAAAATAAAGTTGTAAATACCTCTTACCTTCCTTAGAAGTTCCTCGGCAGCCCCTTCTCCTCCTATCCTCCTCTGTTCACCGGAACAACTCCCCTTTTTGCCGCTGCTAGCCAACCAAAACCCCAACTCACAGTGTTAGGGTTTGCAATGAACATGAATCCTGCCCAAAATCAAGGTAAAGGATAGACAACTCACCTACTCCAAACGGAAATCTCAACCCTAGATCCAAATTGCGTGCAACCGCTGCCGACTAAACCTCCCAGACGCTCGGTTCACCGGAGTTCCTGCTGCTGCCCTAGCACCCCACACGAAGCCATCGTGACCCCCCCATTCAATCCGGCGGTGGAAAACGCTACAGCAGCGACAGTGGCAGAGGAGCCGGCGGAGGATGGTCGCGGATGGGGGCGGCGTGTGCGTCTCGGCGAAAGGCCGACGGCCGGTCGCCGACTAATCGCTAAGGCATCGGCGTCAACGCGGCCGGCGGTTGTGGCGATGCACCGGCAGAAGGGGCGGTTGGTGCGATGCGCAATCCAGAGTGAAGAGTCGCTGGCACAGACGGCGACGCTGGTGGCCGAGGGGTAGGCGACGACGGAAGGACGCTGCGGCGATCATCGCTCGCGCTCGCGAGGCGCGACTGACGCCGCCGCCGCGCGGCGGTCGTCGCCGACGATGCGGCTCAGTGAGCATCGGAGAGGGCTTCGCCCGCCGCTGCCCGCCGTGAGGAGAAAACCGAGAGGAAGAGGGCAGCGCCGCGGTGATTTCGGCGCGGGAAGAAGGAAATCGGCTGAGCGTTGCGAAGAGGGAACTGCCGAGCGGCGGAAAAGGTCTGCTGGGAAAAAATAGAAAATAGAAAAATATAATTTATCCTATTTACATATCTAAACAGGCCCCTTTAACAGCCTGTTTTCCCTATCCCCGTGATTATCTCGTACGACCTCCGTTTAAATCCAGAAAAATTCCTAAAAATTCCGAAAATTTTTCAGGATTATTTTCCTTATCTCTTTGGCCATTTAATTTAATATTTTAAATTTTTTAGTATTTAACAGTACACACCCTCCTGATGTACCACTAACCCATGAGTGGCAGTGTGTGCAGGCCATGTAACTGGCTGCGGGCTCAACAATAATGGAACCCCGTCTAGCCAGCATGCAATCATGCAAAAATGGTGCATGATACTAAAGCATGTAAATCTTACTCAAAATACCTATCCGAATAATATGTACAATCAGTATGTACATATCCCTAATCCAAGTACTATGATCCAAATAAAACAGGGAAGATAAAATCATATCCTATCACATGCATGTATCAAGTAGGCACCAAAAGCATACTAGGCATATAAACATGAAAAATTATAGTAAGCTATCCTAACTAGCATATCAACAATGACTATATCTAAAAGATAAGTCAAAATACCCGCCTGATAAAATGCTTGATAAACAACAAAATCGTCATGACCGTGGACCTTCCTCGTGATCGAAACCTGCATACAACATAATATACTCAGATTATGTTGTCAACCTTAATATCAAGTCCAAAACCAAATGGATTAAACTATCCACCTATACGATCACCCCCTGCCGTATAAAAACATACACGACTAAGTTCTATCATTTTCCAATAATCGAATAAATCGATTCATTAACCCATTAAATGGTCCATCAATTCACTAACAAATGGATTATAATCTAACTCCTTTACCTAATCGTTTATTACATAAATCCATAGCCGAAACTTATCACTAGACAAACCAAGGCTCAAGATCACCGGCCCAAATATCAAGACCTCACAATCCAAAACATCTAACCACCACCATTACACCTTCACCGCACACAAATTCACCCACACAACAACACCCATAGACCCATTCACTGCTCCAATCCACCTTGTCAGCCACGCCTTTGTCTCACAAATCGACATCAATGTTATATTCAACCACATCGATCCCAACGTAGAATGACTCAAGCTCCTTCCCACTCCCACGACACGCACAACCATCACAATACCTCGCTACTCCTCCACCGCCGAACAAACTCCTCCCAATCACGATTATAGGAAATCAGAAATCAACCACAAGGAAATGAAAGATCGATCAGCTTACCAACCGTTGGAACCTCCACCGGTAGCAATACCCAAAATCGATAGCCGTGTTCACCGACTGCGATTGGTGCTCACGATCCCTCTTCATCGGAAAAATCCAACGTCTATGCCCCTGCCCTTGCTCCGACAGAAATCGCACAGCTGATTACAACCGAAAAGCTGCCCAAATCCAAGCTTCCAGCTCGTCCGCAGAGGTTGTCGAGAACGTCAGCCGCCGCTTGCAGAGGAGAGGGAAGAAGGTTGTGGCGGAAGGGCACCGGGAAGGGCGGCGACGACACTCTATGGCAGAGGAGTCACACGGAGAAGGTCACGAATGGGGGCAGCGAGTGCACAGATATCGCGGCTGCTGGCCGTGTGTGCGTGACACACGGGGCGATGGCTGGCCGGCGATCGCCCGTGGAAGGAGGCGGCGATAGCTCGATCGCGGTGGCGGCGGTGTCAAAGGTACACGGTGTGTGCGCGTGGAAGACCGGCGGAGATGCTTGCCACAAGGAGTAGCCGATCAGAAGAGCTCTGACGGCGGTCGGTGGTCGCGGCCGCGACGACGCCGTCGGGCGGTGAGGGAAGAAGGAACGACGAGATGCGGCGGCTACTGTCTGCGGCGCGAGGAGAAGAAGGAACCGCAAGGAAGTGGGCGTCGGGCGCGGAGGGGAAAGAAAAATCGGGAAAAATAGAAAAACCTAAGTAGTAACTCATCCAAATAGGCCCTTTAAAAGCATGTTTTTCTTATCCCCAAATATCCTGCATAAGCCCCGCTTTAAATCCTAAAATTCCTAAAATTTCCTAAAAATCCCAAAAAATTTCTAGGATTATTTCCTTAATTATTTGGCCATTTAAATTTAGTATTTTAAATTTCAGTATTTATCAAAACACATTTAACATTCCATGCTAAGAAAGTTGTTACTCCTTACAAAGCTGCTCATTGAGCGATTAATGTCAAGAAAGTTGTTACCCCTTACTTAGTCATTCACCAAATGATACACAATCATTTTCTCCGAGTGATACATAGTCATTCTCCAAGTGGCACACAACCATTATACTAGTGGCACATAATCATTCTCTAAGTGACATACAATCATTCTCTTGAAGACATAAATGCCATGTTATTTATCCAGATTAAAATATTTACATTAATATGAACATTTCTAATCCCTCATAATGACTATTATATTAAAAGCATGTTCCACATATTCAATATTCACAATTCATTTCTGTACACAATAAAAATGGGTCGACTAGTGAATAATTTTCAAAATATGTAAATCTACTTTACTTTCCTTTTTAGTTTGAACTCATTCATTTTAATCAATCACTTTCCTAGTCATGTTCTATAGACCGAATCATACATAGTCAATAGATTTATATGCTAAAATAGCAGACCCTAATTAAAACTTCAAGTAGATAGTTAAATAGTCACTCAAGGCAAATGCTGAAATTAATATATAATCTCAAAGGGCTCACATAGTAGAGAAGCAGAGATCCATTCTCCTACTAACCTTATTGTCGTCATCGCATATATGGTAAGAATCACATGTTACAATGCTATTCTCTTTGCTAATAAAGAGTGTATTTTTCCCTCAAATTAACATCGAACAGATTTCAATCTAAACATTCACAATCCCTAATCCAGAATTTAACACATAAATTCTAATCTGGCTCCAAACAGGTATAGCAAATGGTGGGTGTATTTACTTCGATTATAAATCTATAAATGATCTCATCTTGATACAAATATCAAGGTGACCCTAACATACGAGTATGCCTCTATATACATATTGCTTCACAAGCTATTCTATAAACAACCTCTATTCCTACTTAACAAATAGAGATGATTATCCATGTGAGAGAACCAATCACAATCTGCCAACATGCTCACTGAGATCTTTTTAGAATGTAACATAACACATACATTGAATAGAATATGATATTTCATACAATCAAATTACAATATTCGATTGTCATTACAATATTATTACATTCTCGAAGTCTCATAAACTTTACATGTTCATAAAATGACTCTCTAGTCATTGCCTTGTGAAAGGATCTGCATGCATAGTACGTATAGGGATATACTCAAGAATCACTTTTTTAGAAACAATCTTCCTCATAAAGTTATACTTTATAGCTATATGCTTGCCCTTGTTATGATATTCGGAATCCTTTGAAAAATCTATAGACTGGCTTATCACATTAGATAGTAATCGACTTTCAATCTCGGTAATCTTCATATTCTTCAGGAACCTTCTTAACTAGACTGTTTCTTGCACAGTTGTTGAATATACCACATATTCAACTTCCATTATTAATAAGGTTACACAAGCATGTTTCTTGATGTTCTAAGAGATGACGCCACCATTCAGTAAGAACGCATAGTCTGATGTGGATTTTCTATCATCCAAGTCTCTAGCCCAATCTACATTTGAATATCGCTGCAGGCTCATATCTGATCCTTGAATATAGAGACGAAAATTTATTATCGCTTTCAGATATCTGAATATCTTCTTCACCGCTTTTAAGTGTCTCGATTATGGATTTGACTGGAACCAACTGATTAAGCCAACAACATAGCTGATATCGGAATGAGTATACAATATAGTATACATCAAACTACCAATAGCACTGACATATGATCTTTTATTCATTACGGATATTTCATCAGAAGTTTTGGAACTCATATTCCTACTCATAATAGTACCTTTCACAATAAGTGTATGTTCACTGTTGCAATGAGACATATTACTAAAATGATGTAACATCTTATTTATATAAGACTCTTGAAACAAACCTAAAATTCTTTTAGATCGATCTCTCATGATCTTTACTTTAAGATGTACTCAGTTTCTCCCATATCTATTATGTCAAATCATGATAAAAGTTACTCTTTGACTTCTATCATAAACTCTATGTCATTTCCTGTTATCATCATATTATCAACATATAATGATAAAATGACATCCTTTTCTTTTTTTCTTTCTCAGAAAAACACAATGATCCTCATTGATCAATTTGAAACCATAAAGTAAAATGACTTTGTTAAATCTTATGTTCCATTGTCTTGAAGCTTGCTTTAGCCCGTATATAGACTTTTTAAAGTCTATATACTTTCTTCTCTTGGCCTTCAACAATGAAACCTTCTGGTTGTACCATATAGATTTCCTCGTCAAGCTCACCATTAAGAAAAGTGATTTTTATATACATCTGATGTAGTTCCAAGTCATAATGCGTTACTAAAGTCAAAATGGCTCGTATTGACATAAATTTTGCTACATAAGAAATTGTCTTTGCATAGTCTAAACCCTCCAATTGGGTATATTCTTTTGAAACTAACTAAACTTTGTATCGATTAATTGATCCATCTGCTTTCTTCCTTATTTTGAAAATCCACTTATTCCCAATGACTCTTCGGCCAAGAGAAATATCAACTAAATCCCAAACATTATTTATTTTCATATTCCATCTCTTCTACCATTGCAGCTCTCCACTTTTCTCTAACTCTACATCCCAAAGATTCCTC
Organism: Wurfbainia villosa; assembly: GCA_025175895.1. Lineage (NCBI taxonomy): Eukaryota > Viridiplantae > Streptophyta > Magnoliopsida > Zingiberales > Zingiberaceae > Wurfbainia > Wurfbainia villosa. The sequence continues at coordinate 103,065,569 of CM046001.1, read as the reverse complement.
AACAGATTGAGATTCATCACCATCAATTGGGGATGTAATTATTTCCTTATTCTTAATATCAAATCTCTTCTTAGGTTTAATCTTACAAACATTTCTTCATAAGTTGGGTCGTTGAGAAGTCAACTCATGACTAAGCAAATTACTCCCACTCGGTTGACTATGTTTAGGTATCCCACTTGACACCTCTCTTGTAGATAATATCTCATCCTCCTCGAGGAGCTATTTTATCAACATCACCTCTACCTGGGAACTCAGTTTTGAGAAAAGAAGCATCTCTCAACTCTATTTCAGAGATGGTTTCATCTAGTTGCTCAACTATGAAAACATAACATTTAGAGGTATATGAATATTTTACAAAGATACATTTCTTATCTATAGGTCCTAGTTTTCCATACTTGTCAGAACTATCATAAGCATAAGCAGCTGACCCCTAGGGTCTCAGATTACTCAATCTGGTTTCCTGCTTGTCCAACATTTATACGGGGTAGATGGAATTGGTTTATAAGACACTTTATTAAGTATATAGACCACTGATAATAATACATCTCCCCAATAGGAGATCAACAAATTAGCCTGTCATAATAGATCTAACCATTTTAAGAGGAGTCATATTTCTTCTTCAACAATCTCATTTTGTTGTGAAGTTCCTGGGATTGTTAATTGTCTAATAATTTTTTTTATCATTACATATTGTCTTGAACAATGTATAAGGTTTTAACCTTATGTTTCAATTGATTCTCAACTTCATTCATATAACAAATGAATCAATCTAATGCTTTAGATTTATGAGAAATCAAGCACACATGACTGAAACGAGTGAAATCATTTATAAATGTAATGAAATTGGAACCACCATGCCTAGCCTTCACATTCATTGGACCACAAATATCTGAATGAATTAATTGCAATGGAGAATCAACCCTAATAACCTTACCAAATGGTTTCCTAGTTGCTTTTCCAACAAGACAATGCTCACATATAGACAAGTTGATCTTAACTCGAGATCCCAATAAGCCCTCTCTTGCTAATCATTTCATACATTCTTGTCCTATATGCTCTAATATACCATGTCAAATCTCATCAGTTATAACTGCATCACTAGTAAGAGCAATGTTTAAAAAACAACCATCAATAGCACAATTGACACATGGTTCTACATCAAGAACCATAAAATCATTTGTTAAAAACCATATCTGATTGACACTGAGTCAATCTTAAGTTCAACACACCAGCTGTAAAAATTAATACATTAACCTAAGTCAAGAAGACAAGTTACAAAAACTAAATTTCTTCGAATCACAGGAGCATACAGGACATTATGTAGAAGCAAAATACTTCTCCACGAAGGTTAAGTTTGCAAGTGTCAACTCTTTTGACTTTAACTCTTGTATTATTTCCTACATAGATCCATTTATTGCCAGCTGGTATCAGACAATACTCCACAAATGTAATCCGCTCCCGAGCTATATGGTTGGTTGCTTGTGAATCTATAATCCACAAAGGATAAGAATCTGTCAACAATACTAACCTAGCAACAAAATGCTCAGGAAAAGAAGACAAACTCGGATTTACCTTTTTCGGCTCGGTACACTCCCAAGCGAAGTGACCCTTCTTGCCACAGTTAAAGAAATTCATCTTGCTTTTAGATTTTTCATCCCAGTCTTTTTTTGCTTCTACTTGATTGAGCCTTTCTAAGCAGCAATGACAACTTCCTTATTCTTTCCCTTTCCCTTCTTGAACCATTTCTTCTTTTTAGATCTAGATGATCTCGCAGAATCGACAACCACATAGGTTAGTCTAAAAATCCTCACAGATTCCACTCTCTTCGCCTCTAATTCTACATGGCATGAGACATCAGTAAAAGTTTTGATACTCTCACTGTGAGTTAAGGTCTACTTCATGGCCTCCCAAGAATTTGAAACGAAACGAATAACTTCCTGAATCTATTGTAAGAACGAAGAAAACTTGAAAAAAAAAATATACAATAGCCAAGAAAGAGGCTAAGAAAGCAATGAATGAAGCTAAGAATGAAACTTTAGAATGGTTATATTAAAAATCAGATACAAAAGATGGGGAAAGAAACATTTATAGAATAGATAAAGTGAGAGAGAGAAAGATAAAAAATCTTATTCAAATAAAATGTATTAGATATGAATGCAATAGAGTACTAATAAATGATAGAGAAATAAAAGAGCAGTGAAAGAGATATTTTCATCAACTTTTTAATGTAGATTTAAGTGACCAACTTCATTTATGTAATTTAAATAGGTCAAGAATTTAAAATTCAGAAGTAGAATTGTTGGTGCAATCGACCCAGATCACTATTGACCAAACTTGAGTGAGACTCAAGTAGAGTTTTGATGTTTGACAATGAGTTGACAATGGGTTTGACCATTATTTGACAATATGATCTGACCATATATTAACTATATGACAAGTAGATATTTGAGATATCCAATGTCATATGGGAAAGATTGTGAGGAATAACGCGTCAAGTCTGTTGGATCGATGCGGTTCGCTAGAGGGGGGGGGGGTGAATAGCGATCGTAAAACTTTTCGGCGTTTCGTTCGAGTAGACAATTAAATGAGTAAACACAGCGGAAAATAAAGTGACACGTTTATTTTACTTGGTTCACAACCCAACGATTGCTACTCCAAGGCCCTATCGGTCCTAGACCGCGTACGGAGGGCAAATCACTATAACGTCTCCTCCTCGTTGGAGGTAGGAGACAACGATCACAAAACCGAAATTACGAGGATGAGGCAACAAGCCTACCTCACCTCGTTACGAATAAAAATAAAGAATACAATATCAAAATATGTTACTTGCTACTGCTGCCGACGAAGAAGATCGGAACTTGTCGTCGCGTCGGCGTTATGACGGTGTTGGAGCGTTGGCGTTGTAGGAGCACTTGATGAATAAACTTGATATCCTTTGGAGTTGGAATCCTCCTCCTTTTATAGACTTTGGGCTCTGAATATGTCTCCCTTTTTTTTTGGAACGGATCACGAAGTTTTCCAAATTTTATCGCGAAGTGGCCGCGTCAAATGTTATCCGTTTTGACCTAGCGCAAAGGCTGAGTCGTCGCCATCACCGATCGATCGATGCCTCCCATCACCGATCGATGGGCATCACGATCGCTCCATGTCCAGCAATGATCGCCACCGCCACTTCCCTGCAGTGAGAGGTTAGCTCGGAAAATGATAAATACGATGGTTTCTAACCGTCCGATCTCGACCTAGACCTTCCACAGGAAGTTTTAGTCGGATCGCCGCCTACGGTTGTCCCCGTATAGAGGACACGACCTTACCATCTCTCACTCACACGAGCTTACCTCGATTCTAACTGTGACGCTTTCGCTTTCGGCCTTCCACTCGATTCCTTCGGCTCCCTCCGAAGTCACTTGAGTGTCGCCCGACCACCGCAGCTTCCTCCGGGTGTCGCTAGCCTTCAGCTCTAGCTTTAGTACTTTTCTGCACACTCGATTTAGCTCATGATATAACGATGTAAACTTAACTTTGTGTCTTTGCCATAATCAAAACACAGGTTCGATTATCTAGTGCCCCTGCACCAACAAAGTCGGTCCCAACAAGAATAAGCTTCAATTCGTGATTGTCATATGGAAGATATTTGTGATGAATAGCGATATTTGATTTCTTCATTTCAATTCTACAAAAGCATTATACGCAATCACGAATGGGGGAGACTTTACTCCCTCTAGCACGTCAAGTCGGTCCCAACAAGAATAAGCTTTAAATGGGATGTAAAATGGAAAGTCATTGGACCAAATGATCTTCCGATAGAGATATGGAAGTGCCTAGAGAAATAATATATTGAATGACTTATAAAATTATTTAACATGATATTGAAAACAAAAAAAAATCAGATTAATGGAGGGTAAGTATTCTAATTTTCTTATATAAAAATAAGGGGGCGTAAAAACTTATGCAAATTAAATTATGTGGGTATTAAACTAATAAGTCATGTCATGAAACTTTGGAAAAGAATAATTGAAAAAATATTAAGGAAGGAGATCATGATTTTCGAAAATCAATTTAGGTTCATGCCTGGAAGGTCAACAATAGAAGATGCACATCTTCTCAGACAACTAACTAAAAAGTATCGGAAGAAAAAGCAAGATCTATATATGATATTCATTGACTTAGAAAAAACTTATGATAGAGTTTAAAAAAAAAGTATATGGAGAATTATAGAAAAGAGATGTGTCAGCGTAATATATATTGAATTAATTAAGGATATGTATAAGTAAGTAATTGTTGGTGCAATCGGCCAAGGTCACGATTGACCAGGACTCGAGTTTGACTTGAGTGATGTTTTGATGTTTCGACAAAAACATATGACAATGTAATTGTCATGGGAAAGTCCAAGTCTTGTGTACTTGGCATGGAAAGTCCAAGTGGAACACTTGGCATTTGGTAAAGTCCAAGTCTTGAGTACTTGACATGAAAAGTCCAAGTGAGACACTTGGCAATGTAAAAGTCCAAGCATGGGTCTTGGCAATGTAAAAGTCCAACATGGGTTGACAAGGGAAAGTCCAAGCATGGTCTTGGCATTTGAGAAGTCCAACATGGGTTGGCAAGGGAAAAGTCCAAGCATGGGTCTTGGCAATGTAAAAGTCCAACATGGGTTGGCAAGGGAAAGTCCAAGCTTGAGTCTTGGCATGAGGAGTGCAAGGGGTTTGATATTGGCTGCGTAAAGTCCAAGCGGGAGTCTTGGCAGCATAAGTCCAATGGTTGGCGGCGTAAAGTCTAAGCGGAGTCTTGGTGGCGTAAGTCCAATGTGCCTTGGCGGTGTAGACACCGTTAGCATGACATAGCCGACGGAAGCACCTAGAGGCTAGCGCGATGGATGAACAAGTCATGGATAACTTGGAGGGATCCGAGAGGCGTCAGGCTGATGGAGGTAGCTAGAAGGCTTAGGTCTAGGCTAAGGGTGGTCTAGCAAGTATGGGGGCACCATACTTGGGTTAAAACCTCATTTTTGAGGTTGGCAGTCGACTGGCATTATGGCCGGTTCGACTGCCGTGAGTTGACTTGAGTTCGACTGCCAGTTTAGAGCTGGAAATGCTCGGCTCGGCGCTCATCGGAAGCGATTGGCACCAATGATCGAGGTTATCATATATATATTCCGCTGTGCTAACGAAACTTGTAGACACGAAAACGCAATCGAATTCCATCTACAAACGGTCAAACGCTATTCACCCCCCCCCTCTAGCGGCGTCAAATTTCCAACAAGTGGTATCAGAGCCCGGAGCTCTTCAACGGATTAACAACCGGGAGCAAGACGCTAGAGGGTAAAAGATGGAAGTAAGTCCAAGATCAATTAGGTTGGGACATCAACACACCGGTGCCCTACACCCTATACGGACGAGAAGGATTCAATTATTGGAAGGGAAGAATTGAGGATTTTATTATGATGAGAGACTTTGAGGAATGGTCCATTTTGATGGATGGATTTGAATATCCAAGAGGACCAAGAGGTGGATTCCTCAAGAAGAAGAGATGGACCGAAGAGCAAGTTCAAGCATCCGAGAAAAATGATAAGGTGATAAAAATTTTAATTGATTTAATGCCTAACAATATCTTGTGTATGTTAGGTAATTATGTAGATGCTAAAGAGTTATGGATCCAAGTGGCAAAGCTCCATGAAAACTCATCATCGGTCCAAGAAGAAGAAGAAGAAGAAGAGTGCTCACCCTCTCAAGCTCAAGCAAGCACATCCCCATCTAAAGAGCTTGAGGAGTCAGAAGTTGATAAAGAGTCGACTTCCGGATCAGAGAAAGAAGAGGAGGTAGAAGTGGAAGAAGCATCCACCTCAAGGATTGAGGGGGAGGAGAGAATTTCCACTCCGGAGCAACAAGAAGAAGCTCAAACTCCAGTACCTTCCACCTTGGACCTAGGTAACTCAAACATATCAATTTGTAATAAAAATCATATCATATGTTTTGAGTGTAGAGAAGCCAGGCACTACAAGAGCAAGTGCCCAAAGAAGGTTAGGAAAGCTCCACCGGCACCAAAAGTCAAGGATGTCGATGCCCCAAGTCAAAAGAGCAAGGAGCATATCATATGCTTCAAGTGCAACTCAAAGGGGCATTACCGGAGTCAATGTCCTAGGGGGAGCAAAAAGACCCAAGAAGGAGCTATACATGTAGGGGGAGCCTCCAAGGCAAACCCTAAGGTATATTTCAATAATGCACCTTCTAGATTTAATAGTCAAAAGCATGCTAGGAATTTTAATTCCCTTGCAATTCATAAAGAGCATGCTAGAAGTAAGGAATTTTGCTTAGGTGCTAAAAATGTTTACCTTAGGAGTAAGGAGAAATTTGGGACTAATGTTCCTAAAAATATTTTACCTAAGGAATCAATTAGGAAAATAGGAGAACATCTAGATCTAAATCCTAAATGGACTAGGCATATGCCTAGAAAGTCTCATGCCCATGGTTTAAATCAAAATTCTAAAATTGGGAAATTAAAATTAGAGAATCAAGTCTTGAGGTCAAGGCTTGAAAAACTTGAAAAGACCCTAAATAAGATACAAAATCAATTTAAAGGGTCTAGTGGTCAAAATCAAGGGTCCAAAAGTCAAAGTCAACACCTAGGACCTAAGAGTCAAAAGTCAACCAAGGGCAAGCAAGGTTTGAGTCACAAACCTAAGCCTAAAGTGGCTTATCATAGTGTCCCATTTGACTATGGAACACAAACTAGGTCTAGGAAGACCAAGGTCAATAGGGAAGTCATCCCTAAGGTTGACCAAAGGTTGTGCCTAGTGGCTAGGGTTTCTAGGAAACCTAGGGTGGCCACCAAGAAGGTTGCAAGGGGAGTTACCCCTAGAGTCAACCTAGGCAAGACCCAAGTGACCAAGGCTAATAAGCCTAGAAGGGTCATTAGGAAGGTATCTAGGGAGGTTATCCCTAAGGAATACCTAATTAACCCTAGGAGCTCAAATCGATTTTGGGTTCCTAAGAGCGTGATTGATTCACGCTAGATGGGTTTAGGGTGTGCCAACCTTGATTGGATGAGTAGTTAACTCAACCATGGTAAAGGTGGCACTTTAGGATATTTTCAAGGTTATGGTTACCTTGGAAATAGATTTGAATTAATATCCTAAAAGTTTTTAGGATGTGCCAATGCACTTTTTGAAATTAAGAAGAATCAATTAAATTGGCACAATTTAGATTTAGAGGTTAATGTGTCATTTTGGATTGTTGGCACACTAGAGAGATTAATGATAATATGGCAAAATATATCTAATTATATCAAATGACAATTAATATTAAAATTTAGGTATTACTATACCTATATATTTTATATGGCATGCTTTGTTTGTCATATAACATGTCATGACATCATGTTTATTTTAATCATTTTACATGTCATGTTCATGTTTAGGATTAAGGTTTCAAATGTCATGTGTTTTTAGATTTCATCTTATGCCATGACATCATGATTATGAGCATATGCTTATTTATATCATTTCTAATACCATAATCATTCATGCATTTAAGACAATTGGTTGAAATTGATTTAAGGACTATGACATGACTTGAAGTCCCATTTATAAGGGAATCAAGTACGGTTGCCTAGGAAATGCATGAAACCCTAGATAAAATGAATCAAAACCCATATCTCACATCCAATTGACATATATGTGTATTTATACACCCTAGATACATGTGAGATGCTAGGATATGAGTTAAGTTCAAGGTGCATAGTTTTGCATCTAGATGAACTAAAACTCATCTAATTTCAATTAGTGGATCATTAGGAAAGCTTGTGTACAAGTCATGTGCATAGAGCCCAAGGAATATGATCCAAGACATGGTTTTGAAATCATTTTAAAATCAATTTAGAAAACCTTGGTGAAGTCTATCTTTTGATAGCAATCACCATTGATGAAGTTGATACAAAATAGGGCCAAAACATTGAAAATTTCAATGGTTTTGAGTTTTGTATCAAACTCACTATTTTATGGGTAAAATAATTTTCAAATATTTTTCACCCATTGTAGTGACTATAAGTAATATACATATCAAATTTTATAATTGTTCAAATTACGTATAATTACTTATGTTTTTCCAATCTAAATCTTGATAAATTTGAAATTGAAATTTGACTATCGATCGCCTATAGTGGCGATCGGTGATATAGGTGATCGATTGATTACTGTCAGGAGTCGATTGTCAGGTCTGATTTCGGGTTAACAAGGTTTGTTTAGCCCGTATTCAGCTATGGAAAAGGTTCCTAATCACTCCTAATCCTAGGATATGCTTTAGGAAGCATTATAAAGGGTGAAAATCCATTGGATATGGATTAGGAGCTGTGTTAGGTCAAAGTATCAAATTTAGGGTGAGTGAAAGTTCTATGTTGAACTTAGAACCTTAATTTTGATGATTTAGAGTTCCTATTGGCTTAGGGGTTTCCCAAGGACATTGTTGGTGCAATGGTCAAGGGAGAGCAAGCCTTTAGGGGGAGGTATCCATCTTGGGATGATGGATGTGTTTTTCTACTTGAAGAGGAGAAGTTATTGGGAAAGTATCATCAATTGGGAAAATTGATGGGTTTTTGATACCCAATTTGGAAATTGGGAGAGAGTATAGGATTGTCTCTCTTAAGTGATATGTGAATTATCACTAGGAAGATGGTAAGCATCCTAGGTATTTATTTTTGGATCAAGGGGGAGATTGTAAGATCTCATTGGGACATGAGACATTGACCTCCTTGGAGAGAAAACCTTTTTGATGTTAGTCAAAAAGGGGGAGAATGTTTGGGGGAGAACATTTGGAGAGTGTTTACCAATTTGGGATAATTGGTAAGGGATTTGAGTTAGTGGTCTAACTCAAATGATTTGTTTGGTTTTTGTCAAACATCAAAAAGGGGGAGATTGTTGGTGCAATCGGCCCAGGTCACGATTGACCAGGACTCGAGTTTGACTCGAGTGATGTTTTGATGTTTCGACAAAAACATATGACAATCTAATTGTCATAGGAAAGTCCAAGTCTTGTGTACTTGGCATGGAAAGTCCAAGTGGAACACTTGGCATTTGGTAAAGTCCAAGTCTTGAGTACTTGGCATGGAAAGTCCAAGTGGAACACTTGGCATTTGGTAAAGTCCAAGTCTTGAGTACTTGGCATGAAAAGTCCAAGTGGGACACTTGGCACATGAAAAGTCCAAGCATGGGTCTTGGCAATGTAAAAGTCCAAGCATGGGTCTTGGCAATGTAAAAGTCCAACATGGGTTGGCAAGGGAAAGTCCAAGCATGGTCTTGGCATTTGAGAAGTCCAACATGGGTTGGCAAGGGAAAAGTCCAAGCATGGATTTTGGCAATGTAAAAGTTCAACATGGGTTGGCAAGGGAAAGTCCAAGCTTGAGTCTTGGCATGAGAAGTCCAAGGGGTTTGATATTGGCTACGTAAAGTCCAAGCGGGAGTCTTGGCAGCATAAGTCCAATGGTTGGCGACGTAAAGTTCAAGCGGAGTCTTGGTGGCGTAAGTCCAATGTGCCTTGGCGGTGTAGACACCGTTAGCATGACATAGCCGATGGAAGCACCTAGAGGCTAGCGCGATGGATGAACAAGTCATGGATGACTTGGAGGGATCCGAGAGGCGTGAGGCTGATGGAGGTAGCTAGAAGGCTTAGGTCTAGGCTAAGGGTGGTCTAGCAAGTATGGGGGCACCATACTTGGGTTAAAACCTCATTTTTGAGGTTGGCAGTCGACTGACATTATGGCCGATTCGACTGCCGTGAGTCGACTTGAGTTCGACTGCCAGTTTAGAGCTGGAAATGCTCTGCGCGATCGCTCATGGAGCCGATCGGGTGTCGACGGCAACGATCGCGCAAGGCGATCGATTCGACCAATGTCGAGCAGCGCTCCATAGCCGTGGCGACGGCTACGCGCAGCGATCGGCCAATGTTGTGATCGCGCAAAGAGATCCGCTGGTTTTTCCAGCGTGGATCGCCGTTGTCTCACGACAATGATGACATTAGTCGATCGTGATTTATGGCGATCGGATCGATGGCGAAATCCAGTCGCGCGCAAGGATAAAAGGAGCTCGACGGAGGGTTTTCGCATCGCCTTAAGAGATTTCTTGGACGTTTTTGAGGCGATTTGCTGCTGCAAATCAGGGTCTTCAACCACGGTTCAAGCGATCAACAAGCAAGTAATCCAAAGGCATTTGTAAAGTTATTTTCTTTACTAGTTTTGCATTGTATTATTGTATTTGCTTGTATTCCTTTCGTTTATTGTTGTAAACGTTTGTACGAGGTTTTTCCGCCTCCGACTTATTGTCGAGAAGGAGTTTATTGATTAGTGATTGCATTGGCGCCGCTAGAGCTCGTTAGAGCTCGATCCGTGGAGTAGGAACCGTGTGGTTCCGAACCACGTTAAATCTTCGTGTTATTGTGTTTGTGATTGTGTTTCGTTATTGTTATCATATATATATATTCCGCTGTGCTAACGAAACTTGTAGACACAAACACGCGATCGAATTCCATCTACGAACGGTCAAACGCTATTCACCCCCCTCTAGCGGCGTCAAATTTCCAACAGTAATGGTCAGAGTGAAAACTTTAGGTGGATTAACTGAAACATTTCTAATAAAGATAGAGTTACATCAAGGATTAGCTCTAAATCTTTATCTTTTTACACTAATCATAAATGAATTAACTAGACACATTCAAGACACAGTACCGTAGTGTATATTATTTATAATGATATTATTTTGATATATGAGACACTTAAAAGAGTAAATGCTAAACTAGAATCTTGGTGGAATATACTAGAAGTGAAAGGTTTTAGGTTTAAGAGAGTAAAGACAGAATATATGGAATTTAAGTTTAATAATATTAGACATAATGAGACAAGTGTTAAGATAAGAGATAACGAATTATCTGAAACAGAGAGCTTTAAATATTTAAAGTCATTTTTGGAAAAAAAAATAATGAAGAGATTTAGAGAGATGTTTTACATAGAATATAAGTAGGATGACTGAAATGGAGAAAAGCGTCAGGTGTTTTATAAAATCGTAAAATACCTCTAAAACTTAAAGAAAAGTTATACAAAACGAATATTAAACCTGTTATGACGTATAAGTGAGATAAGATTTGATTGTTGTTATTATTTAAAATAAAACTATTTTTATGATTAAAAAAAAGATGAGACACTTTTTTGTATTTAAAAAAAATGAAAAAAAATATTTTTTTAAGGAAAAAAAACACAACTACAATGTGTGGTTTTAGCCACGCTTGCTAAAATAATTTTATAATAAAATAAAATAAAATACAACTATAGTGACTTATACAGATTGGCTTGGGTTGAATCCACTGTTTTAGAAGTTAAACGTCTAAACATAAGTAAATATAAGAAATTATAAAAACAAAAAAACATCGATAATTTAGAAAGATTATGTTTATAAAATATAATTTATATAATTTATATTTTTTTTAAGGGCAACCAGATCTGTATGGATCGGGATTTTTACTAAAAATTATATATTATAATACGCAATAAGATAAATACTGACGACTTTTTTTCTCCAATAGCAATAACATATTAAAAAAAAAAAACTCTACGGCATACAGCGCGCTAAACCAGAAAGCTCTTCCACGGCTGCAAAGATAACGCAGATTTCTCCGGCCGCTATTTCTTCCCCGGGATTACAACGCCTTGCGACTCCGTTTGTCATGTAATCAGCCAGGAAGAAGAATATGATGATGGCTATCGCTCCCCAGTTTATCTTGTTCTGTCTCTTCTCCACTGCTCTATCGGGCTCGGTGGTCACCCGTTTGCCTGGATTCCGAGGCCCATTGCCCTTCTACTTAGAGACAGGGTCCGGTGCTAGCTTCCGCCCCGTGCTTAAGTCTGTCGTGTGATCTCCGTGAAGCTCAGCTTTCACTGGTGCAGGTACGTGGAGGTGGACAGGGAAAACGGTGGCGAGTTTTTCTACTACTTCGTCGAGTCGGAGAACAAGCCGGCGGAGGACCCGCTGCTCCTCTGGCTCAACGGCGGCCCCAGGTGCTCTGCCTTCAGCGGATTGGTCTTCGGAATCGGTGGGTGAAATTTTCCTATTCGCTCTGATTAACTACGATGGTTTCATAATAGAAATCCACTAGCAGGCCCCCTGAAATTTGTGACAGCCGAGTACAATAAAAGCTTGCCGAGCTTGGTCTACCATCCTTATTCCTGGACCAAGGTTTCTTCTTCTTCTTCTTCTTCTTCTCGGCCTATTTAATTTCTCGAATAATTGATGAAAACATACATGCAGGTAGCCAACGTGATCTTTTTAGATTCCCCGCTGGGTTCTGGATTCTCATACTCAAGAAAAGACGAAGGGTATGAAACCGACGACGCGTCTTGGTCTGAAGAGACTTATAAATTTCTCATACAGGTGGGAAACACCATATATTCCTGTTGCAATTACTTTAAGTGCCTTAAAGATGTATGTAATCTTTCACTTTTGCAGTGGCTCGTCGAGCACCCACAGTTCATCTCCAATCCCCTCTACATTGCTGGGGAATCATATGCCGGAAAAGTTGTGCCTATTGTGGCTAAAAGAGTGATGGATGGTAACGTACTTTTAGTGTAAATATTGTGAAGTAACAATCCCTCTGCTATGTTAATTTACATGCCATTTTCATTTACTGCGATCCAGGTATTGATGAAGGGGAAGAACCACCACTTAACTTCCAGGTAAATTACTTGCATGAATAGGCCACTGGCAATGAAAGGAAAGAACCTAATTTGGATCTTTAAATTGCTGTCGTCTGATAGAATATGAAAGAAAGATTCTTTACTTATTGATTGGTTTCAGGGTTACTTGATTGGCAACCCATTCACAGGTGAAAAAATCGATAGGAATTCTGAAATACCTTATGCTCACAACATGGCGATCATATCAGATGACTTATTTGAGGTAATCTCAGTCCCATTATCGATCGATCGATCAATTTGGATCGAATGTATCGCAATCACTTTGCTTCTGAACTTTTAGATGACTCAAAAAAGCTGCATAGGACAAGATTATCGAGCTCCCACCAATTCGCAATGTGCGATGTATCTTGACACATATGACAACGTGAGTTTATACATGCATTGCCTTGTCTTGAGCATACTCTAACTTGTATTGATTGGAGTGCTTCATGGATCAGTTCGTTTCAGAAATTAATCTGGATCACATTTTGGAAATGGCATGTGCTCCTGACTACCAAATCGACTACTTGCATCGTCATATACGTGCGACTTCTTCTGATAAGAGAAACTCCAAGCAAAACTTGCATTTTCTTCAGTCACCTCAGTTTCCTGACCTTAGTTGTCGAGTAAGAACTCAACTGAATGGATCTCTGGTTTCATTGAGCCACCCAAATTTTATCAGTTTTCTTTTGTCTGATTACAGAGTTATGCCTATGTTTTGTCATACTACTGGGCTAACAGTAACATTGTAAGGAAAGCCCTCGACATCAAACAGGTATTGGAGCTCTTCCTTTAGGTTCAATCATTTAAGAAACAGAGCATGTCGTTGAAATCCTCATAAGTAATACACCTTTTGTTCGAAGGGGACAATTAAAGAATGGGTGAGGTGCAATTTTAACTTACCATACAAGCTTGAATTTGACAGTAACATCGACTATCATCTTACTCTTTTGCAAAGAGGCTATCGTGCTTTGGTTTATAGGTGATTACGATCAATACAAAAATCTATTTGTCGGTTTGTTAGAGAACATCTCGTCATTCACAAAGCTTCTTCATTCTCAGCGGTGATCATGACTTGGTAGTACCCACGTTGGGCACAAGACAATGGATAAAATCTTTGAATTCTTCAATTGTAGACGATTGGAGGTCTTGGCTTGTTGATGGTCAAGTTGCAGGGTGAGGCTTGGAATATAGATGTTTTTACATAAAACTCAACTTTTGTGAGATTATTCTAATTCTCTTTGTGCAATTACAATAGGTATACAATGAAATATTGTAACAATCTGACATTTGCAACTGTAAAGGTAAAATAAAAATGGATATGATATGTTTCTTTTCTATTTGCTTATCAAAATAAATTGTTAGAAATTGATTGTTTGTGTTCTTAATGTAGGGTGCCGGACACACGGCTCCAGAGTACAAACCAAAAGAATGTCAAGCTATGATCTCGAGGTGGATTGCATATGCACCTCTGTGATATGTTCTTCCCAACATCACCAACCTTCATCTTAATAAGAAGACTATTTATGAAAAAAGCACCAAAAGAACACACCATGATGGTGATTGCTCTGTGTATCCATGATCACTTTTTTAAAAGATATATCGATAATAATCTTTTGTAATATCTAGGCTTGTCGATACTAAAATTATAGTATTTTATAATAAACTTCTCAGTTTTGTTAGTCTAGAAGTCAATTTTGCTATGGTACCTGCAAGCAATTAGCGGAGCGCCACTCATATTAGTGTTGTACATGGTTGTCTTAATAGTTGATTGTCTATTTATGGTTAAAGATATATCTATATTGATAATGGAATTGAAAGAAGGCTAGAGTGATTGTTATAAATATTTTTTGACTTTATCTAGGGACTAATATAATGTATTTTTGGACTTGGAGGATACGTTTATTGTTTCATCCTTTAGGCGGAATTTAATTTTCATTTTATGTTTGGACAAATTAGGATACTCTTGTTTTATTTGAAAATGAAACATTCAGTATTTTTAAAAATTTAGTACTCATTGGTACAAGTTCCCTAATCAATAAGTTATATAGGTTAAATATTATAGTTCTCACAAACAACGTAATAATATACAATATAGGTACTAAGAGCAATTTGGCTAACGAGAATTTATCCATGTCTGTGGGATAGGCATTTAGGACACATCTAAATAATGCCTAGAAAGGTTAATATCATAAGGAATTATCTATTCTCATGGTATGTCAGACTTTGATATTTGCATACACTGTGTCAAAAATAAAACTACTAACAAAAGGAATAAAGATGCAAGTCGATATATTATCACTTTAGAATTGATACATACAAATATATGTGAATCATTTCCTAAGGTATCTTAGAACAGACAAATATATTTTATTCGTTTTATTGACATACAGACATATGTGAACCATTTCCTAAGGTATCTTAGAATATACAAATATATTTTATCAATTTTATTGATGACTACTCTCGATATGTTTATTTATTCTTTTTGCTTTAGAAGTCAGAGTCATTGGATATGTTCAAGGTATTCAAAGCCAAAGTTAAAAATCAACTAGTTAAAAAGATCAAAGTTGTTAGATCTGACCGTGGAAGTGAATATTACGATCGTTTTGATGAATCCGATGAACACCGTACAAGA
This sequence comes from Wurfbainia villosa, assembly GCA_025175895.1. Lineage (NCBI taxonomy): Eukaryota > Viridiplantae > Streptophyta > Magnoliopsida > Zingiberales > Zingiberaceae > Wurfbainia > Wurfbainia villosa. Next base: position 103,050,226 of record CM046001.1, on the reverse strand, counting down.
CCTTTTGCAAATTACCTTTCTAAGTGTGGGATTGTGGCTCAATACATTTGTCTGATCTACTCATCAGAATGATGTAGCTGAGCAAAGAAACCATACCCGAAAGGATATTGTGAGAAGTATGATGTCTTTTAATTCTTTATTAGAGTCCTTGTAGGGTGAAGCAACCAAGAATACAACTTACTTACTCATGCAATAGAGTATCCAGTAAGATAGTGATGGTATTAGATATTTACACATTTGAGATTGTTCAATTGAAGCTCGACCTTATAGGCACAATGTAAAGGAAATTGAACTTTAAAACTATTAAATGTCATTTTTGGGAGTATTCTGAAAAGTCAAGGGGCTATAATTGTGAGAATTATTTTACGTGGTTTGATTTCTCTCTAGGGTTCCTATTCCACGGCCTATAATTTGTCATGTGGATCAATTGAAAAATAAACCACCATATTTTCTCTATTTCAGAGGGTTTGAAGTTGAAGAAACTTCTTGTAAGAATTTTATACAAATAATATAAAGAATACTGACAATGAAGACCGAAGATTGCCTTATAGACAACTAGGAGTAACACAACTAGACAAATTGAAAACTAGAGAGCTTTCTAGTTGATTTCTTGACGATTAAATGTTGTTGTTGACCCCCTTTTTATAAAGCTTGTTCGGGTGCCTGAAAGGCATGTATTTGATCAAAGTAACCTCCTATCCTTTATCCAAAATTCGGACGTCTGAATGCTGACATGACAAAATTTGATGGATGATCGATCCACGACGATCTATGTAATAAACTTCCCTTGAATGCCACATCATTGCTTATCCATGATTGATTTGGATCTAAACTGGGGATGCTCGAATCCCATCTAGACGCTTGGATTTTAGGTGCTTGGATCTAATTAGGGCATCGAGATCACTCCAATTCAGTTAACCCGATTCAAGCTGAGTTCCTGCACCGTAGAGTTAGCAGACACATATATTTCTAGTGTCGAATTAACTTACGTTAGGTTTTATTTAGCTCAAAAGTCTATCCTTATCCCAGAGTGAGTAACACTCTCTCACTACCTTTTGAATAGAAGATATTTCTTCTAAGTTTACCTTGCATGGTACTCCACGATGTACCTTGTCTAAATGTGGATCTCTCATATCCATCTGGATTTTGTTGCCCGATCCTATAAAGCCTTTCTTGGTCATTTGATCAGCCTGTTAAAATCCTTATCTCCTAAACACTTATAGGCATCACCTGCCTAGTTCCACCGTATCTTTTTGGTCACTCGACCAACCTGCCAAAATCCTTGTCTTCTAGACACTTCTTGAATGATACTACTGGTACTTCTTCTACCTAATTCCCGATAGAAGAGTCAGCAGGTGACCCGTGACCCGTCCCCCAAAACACCTGGTTCAGCCAAAGGGGGAAACTGTTCGGGCGAGAGTTATCAGAAGCCATTGACACGGGCGAGAGTTATCAGAAGTCATTGGCACGGGCGAGAGTTATCAGAAGCCATTGACACGGGCGAGAGTTATCAGAAGTCATTGACACGGGCGAGAGTTATCGGAAGTAATCGACACGGGCGCAAGTACCAGAGGTCATCGGCACGGGCGAATGCTAGAAACAAGGAACGCAGGTGGAAAAGAGGCGGAAGGCACTTAGCTAACAGAGGACTAGGAACTGGTTCAACTAAGCAAGTCCGGAAGCCAATGGGATGGAGGAAGGGTCAACTCAACCTAATTGACGCGAAAGAAGTTTGGTACGGGAAAAAGGAAAATTTGTTCGGTTTAGGGAGAAACCCTAAGGCTAGGTCACCTATGGTATAGGGGCCTAAGTTAACTTCACCCAAAGCAGAGAGGTGAGGGAAACAGGTTAACCTCATCGCCTGAAAAAGTAAAGGAAAAGGTGCTATGCAATGACTTGGGGGGCCCCACGCAATATTGAGTCTTCGTTCCTCATATTTGTAGCAATTATTCTCCCGGAGGAGGTGGTGGCCACGTGTACAATGGAGATAATCCGCGACGTTACGTTGAAGGAGAAGAGAAGATAAAAGGGAGAGAAGGAGGGAAGAGAGGGGGATGGATCCGCAATCATTCACAGCCAGCAAGAGAGAAGAGGAGACGAGGAGAAAAAGGAAGAGCGGTCTCGCCGGAGAAGGAGGACGGAGATCTGCTGTTTGTTAAGTCTCTTGTATTTTCCTCATCTTGTAACATCATTGTAAGAGGTCATTTCTCCCCCACCTTCGGAAACTTGCTTTCCGTAAAGGAGGATTTTCGTAGTGAAAAGTGCTTAGGCACCGCATCTGGTGAGCAACCTCACCCCCGTGGAGTAGGAATCCTTATTCCGAACCACGTTACATCTAAATGTCGAATCTCGATTCTTTGGTGTCGGGTTTTGGCGTTTACGTCTACTCCATTTTCTCATTCTTTCTTGATCGGCTGGGAGAATACTCGAGACCTCCTCTCATCGCCTCATCGCCTTAAGCGGAGCGCGAGCGGATTTTTCCCCGCACGCATCGATTGGCGCCGTCTGTAGGAACATTTGGTGGGCGTCGAGATGCAACGGAAGAAATGCAACAACTGATATCTCTGCGGCGGAGGCGCCCCATCACCCTTCTACCATCGCAACTAAAGGCCTTAATGGATGATGCTATCAGAAGCCCTCGCTAGAAAGGAGAAGGACCGGATATCTGCATCCGCACTCCGGGGAACCTTCTTCCAGAGATCCCCTCCCAGAAATGCCTCCTCCCTCTCGTACCGCCGCCCATGGTGAGGTGTTGCCTGGAGGCGGACTCGGGGGAAGAACACCCCAGAATACTACGCCCTTCACCCAAAGCCGGCGGAGGAACATGGTGAAAGTCAATCAACGGACCTCACGGAGTTCTCTGAACCTAGCCCCTTCACGATGGACATTCTTTGAGCTCCTCCATCCTACTTCCGAAATCCTCGTCGATAAGAAATGACGGTTCGACGGATCGGAAGAGCACATATCGCATTGACGGGCGGCCTCGCTTCCTTTGTTATCTTGGCGCTCTCAAGTGTCGAGTCTTCCGGACCACCCTGATTGGTTCGGCGCAAAAGTGGTTCACTACTCTGCCCCCGGGATCTATCACCTGTTTCGCTGACTTCCAGAGAATGTTCAGTCGAGAATTTGTCAGCTGTAAGGCGTATAAGCAAGACGCCTCTATGTTAATGCATATCACCCAGGGACCTTCAGAATCCATTAGGGGTATATCCATCGATTCACCTCGGGCTAGGGAATCCCGCGGCCCGTCTGAATCGCCAGGGGTGCCATTGGCCTGGGTTGAAGGAGGGCCCCTTCCTTAGTTCCTTCTTTGAGGCGACCTCTACGGAAAGCTATGAAGAGCTTCTGAGCTGTGCAGAGCAGTTTATCCGCGAAGAAGTAGGTTTAAGGGTGATGAGAGTCGAGCGAACTGTCGCAACAGTCCGATCTGAAAGGGCTCGTCCCGCTGCTCCTCAAGCTCCTCCTCGACGGGAGTATACAAGACTTTTTGGCATGAGGCTCGAGGCCTCGACGATACTACTGAGGAGTTCGCCCGCCCGCCATTGCAAATCATGGTCTGAAGTGCTTCCTCTGTGAGGACTTGGAAAGAAGCGTGAAATGGAGTTTCTACGATCAGCGAGGGTGCTGGCGACCCTTGGGACATAGAGGATCGCGTAATCCCGGCCCGTTCTTACGCGATTATCATACAGTATGGTCACACTAGCAATCGATGTTTCAAGGCTGCAAGAAGAACTAGATCGCCTCCATGTTGCATATCCGCAATTGAGGTATCCGGTAGGAGGAACGGCGCAGCGAGGCCCCGAACCAATGTCGCCGTCAGGGCCGTATAATCAACAACCTCGGGTCACTTTCCCCCAAATGCCATCCGAGAGGTGGTCTCCCAAGAAGGCCCATCGGTGAGGCCCTTCCTCCGCTTGAGATGACCTTCCCCCTCGGGAGTTATCCATGTGATAGCCAGGGGACCTCTTGTGAGGACTCTAGGGCACGGAAGTCATCGCCCGTCTTATGGAAGTTTGGCCATCGTCATCGACGAGGCTGCCTGTGGCGCCGCCCGTTTCGTTCGGGCCAGAAGATCTGCAGGGTGTTCTGCTGCCTCATCTGAGCGCCTTAGTTATCCGTATATCACGGCTAATTATGAAGTGGCGGGTGCTAGTTGATTCGGGAGCTCTGTCAACATCCTCTTCGGGAGGCCTTGGCCGGATCTGGCGGAAATGCCCTAGAAGATGTGTCCACTCCTTACCGGTTCGCGAGGGCACATGGTCCACCAGTAGGCAGATTTCATTACCTTTAACTCTGGGTGAAAAGCCCGAAAAACTAGTATAATCCCTTTCCTTATCGTGGATGCTCCATCCACTTATAATATTCTTGGCGCCCTTTCCTCACCCTTTTTAGTGGCTTCCCGTACCACGAAGCTAAAATTTCGGTGGGACAATTGGTGGGAGAAGTTCGTGGAGAAACGAAGGCTTCCGAGCGCTATGTGCAAATGGTTCGGAGACGATCAAAAGAAGGCCAGGATCAAGACCTAAAAGGCAAGATGTCATCGCTCTGACGTCTCTCCGTCTGGAGGAATCTCCCCCCAAGGCTGATAAGATAGAGGAGGGAGAACTGGTGGAGATCGCTCCGGGAAAGGCCACACGGATAGCACAACAGTTGGATATCAAAGAAGAGCTGATGGCCTGCTTAAAGGAGAACGAGGACATCTTTGCAAGAGATGTGCATGATCTCACGGGTATCCATCCTCAAGTAGCGGAACACCACCTCAACATCATTAGAGGAGCCCGACCCGTCCTCTGTAAGAGGCGACATTTTGGACTCGAGAAGGACAAGATCATAGGAGGTGGATAAGCTACTAAAAGCGGGCCACGTAAAGGAAATCCAGTTTCCCGAATGGGTTTCTAATGTAGTCTTGGTCCCCAAGCCTTCTGGGCAATGGAGGATGTGTATCGATTTCCGTGATTTGAATAAAGCATGCCCTAAAGACTGCTACCCCTTGCCTCGTATTGATCAGTTGGTGGATTCTACTGTAGGATATGAAGTGGTTTCCCTGATGGATGCCTATCAGGGATATCATCAAATACCTTTGGCCGAAGAGGATCGAAAAAGGGTTAGCTTTGTGACAGCAGGAGGATTATATGCCTATGTGGTCATGCCGTTCGGATTGAAGAACGCCGGGGCTACATATCAGCGTCTTATGGACAAAATTTTTGCAGAACAGAAAGGGAAGAATGTGGAGGTCTATGTGGATGACATCCTGGTCAAGTCGAAGGTCACTCGGGATCTAGTCAAAGACTTGAATGAAACCTTTGCTACGTTGAGGCGATTTAATATGAAGCTAAACCCTAACAAATGCTTGTTCGGGGTAAAAAGTGGCAAGTTCTTGGGGTACATTGTGACTGAGAAGGGGTTGCGAGTCAACCCCGAGAAGGTGAAGGCCTTGTGCAACATGAAGTCACCTACTAATCTGCGAGAGACCCGAAGTGGGCAGGATTGTTTCTTTATCCCGATTCATAGCCAGATCGGCGGACAAAGGGCTACCTTTCTTCAAGATCTTGCGTAAAGCTACTAAATTTCAGTGGGACGATCAATGTGAACAAGCTTTCCAGGAGTTGAAGAGATATCTGGCTGGACTCCCGTTATTGGCTAAACCAATACAGGGAGAACCACTATGGATGTATCTGGCCGTCTCAGAAGGAGCCGTTAGTTCGGTATTACTGAAACAGGAAGGTTCTCACCAGCAACCTATTTACTATACCAGCCATATTCTGAAGGGAGCAGAATTCCGTTATACGGAGTTAGAGAAGCTGGCTTATATCTTAGTGCTAACCGCCCGCAAATTGAGGCCATACTTTTTGGCTCATCCTATCACCGTTTTAACACACAGCGAATTGGGCAAGGTCGTCACTAAGCCAAATTTCTCGGGTAGATTAGCCAAATGGGTGATAGAGCTAAGCGAGTATGATATACACTACCAACCTCGCACGGTCATCAAAGCCCAGGCACTCGCTGATTTCCTGGCCGAGGTACCTTGTGGTTCGGAAGAAGGTTCAGCTATGAAGGAGAGAGAACCAAAGGCATGGAATATATTCGTAGATGGCTCCTCAGGATCTACAGGCAGTGGTGTTGGTGTTCTATTAATTACCCCGGAGGGTGAAGAAACTCGATTAGCCGTTCGCCTGGAATATCAAGCATCTAATAATGAAGCGGAGTATGAAGCTATCCTAGCAGGATTGCAGGCTGCTAAAGCGGTAGGGGCTTCTTCCATTGTGATCCACTCGGATTCCCAGTTGGTAATATCCCAACTTCAAGGTTCTTTTGCGGTTCGGGAGGAAAGGCTACACAAATATTTGAAAGCTTTTGAGAGAGAAAAAACTCAATTCCATCAAGTCCTCTTGAAGCAAATCCCGCAGGAGCACAATGAGAAGGTCGATGAATTGGCTCGGATGGCTAGTGCTGTGGGAGGAATGAAATCATCGGAGACGATCCAGGCGAGAATTCACACTTCCTTAGCAATATGCAACATAGAAGGAGACGCACCCGGATCAAGCCTAATTCTTGATTGGAGAACTGATATCATAGCTTATTTACGGCACGGGAAGATTCCTGAAGGAAAAATTGCGGCATCTACTTTAATACACCGAGCCAAACGGTTCATCATCTTAAATGAAGACCTATACAAGACCTCTTTCGGGCGACCCTTGTTAAAATGCCTAGGAAAGGAGGATGCAGAATGGGTACTCCGAGAGATCCATGAGGATCTTTGCGTGCAATCATTTAGGAGGGAGAGCTTTAGCAAGAAAGACCTTGTTGGCCGGATACTTTTGGCCTACTCTTCAACAAGATGCGGCTCGTATAGTGCAAAGTTGCACCGCTTGTCAGAAACATAGCAACCGTTCTGAGCGACCGGCTGAGTTAATGAAAGCTGTAGTCTCTTCCTGTCCTTTTGATCAATGGGGAATGGATATAGTGGGTCCGATGCCAACGGCACCTTTACAGAAGAGGTTTTTATTGGTCATTTGTGGACTATTTTTCCAAATGGGTGGAGGCCGAGCCCTTAGCCAAAATTACCGAGAATGCCGTGAATGCGCCTTATGGAGAAATATCATTTGTCGGTATGGTATCCCTCGGAAAATAGTCAGTGATAATGGGCGACAATTCCAGGGGAAAAAGATTCAAGAATGGTGCCAAAGTCTCAACATTCAGCAAGCTTTCACTTCGGTAGCCCACCCTCAAGCGAATGGACAAGTGGAGGTAACTAACAGGATCCTCATTCAAGGATTAAAGACCAAGTTGGGTGCTCAGAGAGGAAACTGGGTGGAAGAGCTACCAGGCGTCCTGTGGGCCTATCGAACCACACCTAAGGCAAATGACAGGAGAGACTCCTTTAGTTTGGTATATGGGGCGGAGGCCGTTATTCGGTCGAGTTTTGTTGGATAGCGCCGGGTAAAGCATACAAACATCGTAACCAACTTATCCAAGCAACGAATTAGATCTGTGGAGGAAAGGCGGGAGATGGCCCGGAGGCGAGCGGAATTTTACAAGCAGAGTTGAGCCTTTAATAAGAAAGTGGTGCCTCGGAGATTTCAAGGAGGAGATTGGGTTTTGTAAGGTCAATCCCATTGGAGATCCTGGAAAGTTGGCTCCCAACTGGGAAGGACCTTACGAGATAACGCGCTGCGTAGCAGGGTCAGCATATTATCTGAAAGACGACCAAGGCAAAGAGCTTCCACGACCTTGGAACGCCCTTCACTTGAAGCTCTTTCACACTGTATGAGAAATATGAAATAGAAAGGAAGAAATTATGAAACTCAGAGGGGGTGTATATTGAATTGATTATATCGATGGAATGCCAAATGCTCTCTAAATTTCATTAAGGGGTTATTTACAAGGGCAATACGGCATCACCAATGAGTATCGAAGGAGAAACAGAAACGCGGAAGGGAAATCCCCGTTTCAAAATGAGATACTATATTACAACTTAAATCGTTCGGGAGGATAACGTTTGAACCCAGCCTCCCAATTTAAAGAAAATGAAGGATAAGTTGGAGGAGGCAATCCCTGGGCGGCATATTGTCTAACTGCGTCGTTAAATCCATCCTGATAAGTGGTACGCATTAAAATAACGAGTCGCTCCTGGCGGTTCGGGCGGTCAGGGCTTCGTTCTCGATGCTGCCTCTTGCACTTTTCTTGTTGTTCGCGAAGATTACGGCCTTGACGTCCACATAGCGCCGTGACACCTCCATGATTGCTCGGCCAGAGTGGAAACATCATCGGCTCAGCTTTGGTCTGCTTGCACAAGATGTCATCTCCACCATATTCCGACGCATAGAGGCCGAAATCCCTTCCACCGCTTCAGAATAAGATCTGGTCCGGACGAGTTCAGTGTTCATCCTCTGAAGGGAAGTCTCTTGCTGCGTGAAGCGGGCATGAGCATGCGCGGGAATTTATAAGGAGGAGTTTTCTTGTACCTCCTTACACAAGCGTGCGAAGGTCCCCTATCTTATCACGTGCTCGTTGGTATTGAACTTGAAGGCAGCGATGGTGTCCGCGGCCTGTTGCTTCCCTTGAGGAGCTCTGCTACCGCCTCGAAGATGCAATAGCTCTTGAGCTGAGGATGATTCCGTGTCAAGAAAACTTGATGTGATTTCCTATTTGAGGACAAGCGGCCCCGCCCGAACACAGTTGTTCCTTTAATCTGCGATAATGTCGATCTTTTTGAATTTCTTTGGCGAGCTTGATTAGTTGCTCTCGGCACAAGCGCAATTGTTGCGATAGAAGTTGTTCTCGACTCGAGCATTCGCCAATCTTCCCGTTCTGCCTCCCATTCTTGGGCTTCGAGCCCGGTATTGGTGAAGGAACGATCCAACTCTCTGGTGGTTGGTGGGCCGCATACCGTTGAAGAGAAAAGAAATGAGTCGCTTAAACAAAGGTAAGGAAATGGATCAAAAACGCGTGCAGTCCAAAGCGTGACGCAGTGCCTTCCATACGAGGAGTCATCTCCTCTAAGTTCGTGGATCCAAGACTCCTGGGAGAAAGGGAAGAAGATGGGACGGATGACGTCGAAGAGTGAATATCACCCGCAAAGGGGAGAATGGAGGCGGTATTAATTGGTGGAGGACGGAGAGAGGGAAGAGTCTCATTCAAAAGGCCCGTGGAAGTGGTGGTCAAGGATGGCATATCCGGAGATGCGGGGAGAACGGGCGTCACATTTGTCGGGGAGGTGAAGTCGGAAGGAAAAATCGAAGGAGGCTGATCGGAGGAGGGTCTTGAAGAAGATGAGATGATGAGCACTGGGTCAGGGAAGCCTTCAATGAGAATTTTAGAAGTTGATGGGTCCTGATTTGGGTCTACAGGATGAGGTGGGCTTTTCGGGCGATAAGCGAAGGGGGAGGTTGGCAGCGAAGGAATGTCAACCGCCATGGGTTCAGGAGAGGAATGATGGGCCGAGGAAGGAGAAGACAGGGGCGGTATAACCTCTATTATTGGCGGACATGAAACCACCCCCTTCCCAGATGCCTCCCCAGGTTGCGGGGAAGAAGAGGGCAATTTCTGAATATCGTTAACAGAAGGAGGCAAAGGGGGAAAGTTAGGGCTTGTACAGGTAAGAGGGAGTGAAGAGGGACTGATGACCCCGGCTTCCTTCGGGATGGGGGTAGCGAAAGTCACCGAAGGAGGGGAGGGAGAACGATGAGGTGATCCCTGTATGGTGGTGATCGAAGGAGGTGAAGAAGAAGAAGGAGCTAAGGGTTGACTGATACCCCGTTGGCGGTTCGCGTAGCGGCCCGCTATTTCCTGAAAGAAGGTGGAATGCATCTCGGATATCTGGAACAACGAAAAAGCGAGGAACCGGAAGAAAAGATCGAAGAAAGCGAAATTTGGCTGGAGGAGCAAGCGGACGAAGAAGAAGGAAACCAAAAGACAAGGGGGCCGAAGGTAGCGTAAAGAAACGAAGGCGAAAGGGTCCCCTATAAAAGGAGGAAGAATGGGCTTGCAGCTGTTAATGGGCTTCGCACCGGTAGTGAAAGGGAAAGAAGGATTTATTTTTTCCTAAATAGCCCATTATATACAAAATGCTATCCCCGCAGAGCGGAAGTTTATCCCCGTGTGGTGGTGGAACGGAAGAACCGAGACTCCTCGGTTACTATTTACTCTATATATGAGATGCTATCCTCGCAGAGCGGAAGTTTATCCCCGTGTGGTGGTGGAACGGAAGAACCGAGACTCCTCGGTTACTATGTACTCTATATATGAGATGCTATCCCCGCAGAGCGGAAGTTTATCCCCGTGTGGTGGTGGAACGGAAGAACCGAGACTCCTCGGTTACTATTTACTCTATATATGAGATGCTATCCCCGCAGAGCGGAAGTTTATCCCCGTGTGGTGGTGGAACGGAAGAACCGAGACTCCTCGGTTACTATTTACTCTATATACAAAATGCTATCCTCAGAGCGAAGTTTATCCCGTGTGGTGGTGGAGCGGAAGAACCCAGACTCCTATTTACTCTATATACAAAATGCTATCCCCGCAGAGCGGAAGTTTATCCCCGTGCGGTGGTGAAACGGAAGAACCGAAATTCCTCGGTTATTATTTGTCCTATATTAACTAACTTTATATGATTGTATTCTTGTGCAATAGCAGAGTCGGCTCGTCTAAGGGGTCTATACACCCCGCAGATTGAAAAAGACGGAAGAGCCGAAATATGCCCCAAATTACATGTAAATACAAAAGGAGTAAAGAGTAGTCCAACTCAGAAGGTCCTGGAGGAAAGAGATAAACTAGGGAAGTTCGATGATACGGGAGAACTACATACTCCCAGCCATCTACAAGGAGAAACAACAAGAGAAACCCTAATACATCTAGGGTATTACAATTCTTTGTTAGGCGGAACGGATGGAATTTCTTTGCGCGGTCGGGGTTGGCACAGTAGCTGTTGTAGATAAGACTGCTTCAAGAAGATTTGCTTGGACAGTTCTTTTTGGGACCCGACCAGTTGTTGGCGCAAGGAACGATTGTTGGCGGAGGTTTCCTCTAGCTGTTGCTGTAAACACTTCACTTGTTCCTCTAGAATGACTATGTCGTGATCATTTATACATTCTTTAGAAGGCGAGGCTGCTACCTTGTTCGATATTACATCATGACAAGCTAAGGGAAATGGAGAATGGTGGAGACTATCGTAAAGGTCGGTGGATTTTATAGCAATGAAGGAGGAATGCATTTATTAGGCGTAAGAGGTAGGGACCATAAATGCCAGAAAAGAAAGGGAAACGTGTAGGCGGTAGTGGGAAGGTCAGCGGGAAGACAACCGTAATTAAGAGGGTCCAAATCCCTGAGAACTGACAGAAAAGTGTGTGTTCGGATCCGGGTACCATCCTTCTGAAAACAGAAAGTTTTCCTTCTTTGTTTCATTAATATACTTGAAATAATTACATTGGCTTGATTTATACAGACTTTCCCATTACTCTTAGAGATGAGACGGAGATGTCTCTTTGGGGGAGAAGGAGCCAATATGACTCGGAAACGCTTCGCCTTGAGGTGGAGGAAGAAGCGGTGGACCTTCATCGAAAGGGAAGGACGAGTCCTCGGCCCAAGGAACCGCAGAAAGGAGGAAGATCAAGCGGCCGCATGAGGATCTCTCCACCGTATACTCCCACGTGAAGGGAGGATTCCACACCGCTGCGGAAGGAGGGAAAGGAGCGCGGAAGGATCTCTACCGGAGGGGTGGGAGTTGGACCGGAAGGCGGAAAAGGTAGGGATTGAAGACCGAAGTGGCGGTTGGTGTGTCTCGAATGCATCATCTTCGTGAGATCCATCCTATCTCAAAAGATTACGATTCAAGAAATTTCAATGGGATGCCTACTTTGAAGCCATGATGGTAAGATAGCAAGACGAAGACAAGGGGGACGAAGGATTTATAATGGAAGGAGAATGGCGAAAAAGTTCGGGGGAAGGGGGAGAAGACGAAGAGGCTGGCATCTTTTCCGAAGCAGGAGGAAGGATAGGGAAAATCAACAGGCAAAAGGTCATTTAAAGTGACGTCCGAACCAAAATCGGGGCGGATATGGATACTAGTAGGCAAAATCCCGCAAGAGAGACCCCGAGCCCGCCAGGCGAGAGCGTTATGTGGTACGGGTAAAGAAATCACGAGGGGAAGCTCAAAATTGGCCCAGAAACCCCAACTCGTTAGGGAACCCGCAAGGACAGACATATTGATAAAAGTCAGCTCTTAACATTAAAGAAAGAGTTATTACAGAAAAGAAGATCTTGGAGGTTCTGATTCAAATCGGTCGGAGAGCGAGTTAGCCAGCGCGCTACAGGATCTAAGTAACTAGTGTTCGCGCCAGGAGGCGGATATCCTTGTTCGGCGTTTTGAGCTACAGCCCCCTCGAAGCCTAATATAAAGAGATCTACCCCTTTCTTGACATAGCGCCTCTTGAGGTCGGTTTCCTGCTCCTTTAATTGGTCCTGATATTGAGCCACCTGAGTTTGACTTTTCGCCAATTTGATCACCAAAGCATCTCTCTCGGTGGCTGCCTTTATAGCTCGCTGTCCTAAGGCTGAAAGGGCTTCAAGATACTCCTGTTGGAGGGTGGATTGCTGCTGGGCCACCGGTGATAAGGTTCGGGGAAGAGCCGTTATTGCAGAGGAAAGTTCCTGACACTTCTTTGCACAGGATTCCCGAGTAATGGCCCAGGCTTGACGTTCCAGGTTAAGGCGGTTGCATTCTTGTTGAAGCTGTGAGATAGTAGCCGCAGAGTCAGCATCCTTGATCATGGCATCCATAAGATATCTTTTGTATTCCTTCAACTCCCGAGCCAATTCATCTACTTGTTGCAGTTCACTGGATTGGAGAAAAATCCGCTGCTCCAAGTCCTCGTTCTTTCGCTGCAGCTCCTCTTTCTCGCTCCGTACCAGGGCTAGCTGCATCATCGCTTCCTCGCATTGGCCCCTCATATCGGTTTCCTTCGCCTCTTGCTTGCTCAGTTGCTGAACGAGCTTTTTCTGTTGTGACACGGAGGCGAAGTGGCGAGTTTCCACGGTAGATTGAAAGCGGGCCAGCCGAGTGACCATCTTATCATGCTGAGCGGCGGCCTGCAGGGGAAAGAAACTGTCATTACAAATTGGCATATAGTAATACTTGCGGTAAAGAGAAAAGGGAGAAATAAGAGATACCTCAGCAAGTAGCTTGCCCACTTGCTCGCATGGGCCTTGTACGCCTGACTGATTAAAGAATTTCACCTCCGAGGGGTGCCGAATTTGCAACAGGGACCCTAACGTGACCCTCGGAGGAACAGGAAGGGAGGGGTCTTCCCCTTCGGAGGAGGTTGGAGGCCTGATACGGCGAAGGGGGGAGGGAGCAGCCCTTAGGTCCGACGGAACAGGAGCTTGGAGTGGCTCCACATGAGAAGGTGGAGGTGAATTTTGCGCCGAGGGGGAGGAGTGAAGAAAATGAGAAGGAGAATCCCCTCCTTGAGGAGATGGAGAATAGACAGGGGAGGTAGTACCTTCTCTTCGTGGTTCATAAATGGTCAGGGGTTGAGATTCTAGCGGGTCCGAAGATGAGGGAGGAAGAGCCGAGGAACTCGAGGCTCCTTTCTTAATAAGCCGTAGTTTTTTACGAGGAGATGATGGAGCTGCGGTTGATTTACCTCTTTTGGTCGAGGTTTTCTTCTTCTTCTCGGCCTCAATCGCCTCCCCTTCTACCAAAGCCTTCACATCGATTATCCGCAAGGTATCTTTGTCGGGAAAGATGAATAATGTAGAAAAGAAGTCCTATTGCAGTTAAATAATACCTACCTCAAAAGAACCAAGTCAGTGAGGTAGAGGAGATAATCCAAAATGACGCAAGAGGAGTCTCTAGCGGTGATTCAACAAAGCGGCTCTCCTAAAACTTTATACACCTCCGGGAAAGGACATTTGGTCCTCATGTCCCGGAAGGAAGGTAATTCGGGAAGGTCTACCTTCCAAGTATCAGAATAAGGTAAAGACTCAGGAAGTTGTACAAAGAAGTATAGTGCTTCCCAGCCCTTGTGGGAGGTAGGCAGGTTCATCAGGAATTGGCAGTCCGAACGACTAGACAAATAGAAGAGGTCTGCCTTAGAAGACTTTAATTGGAAGAAGCAATGGAATAGTTCTGGGGTCAAAGGGAGGTTCAAATGTTGGAACACTATATGGGCTCCCGATAGAATCCGGAAGGAGTTGGGGGTGAATTGGTTCAGGGGTAGTCCATAAAAATCTAGCAGGTCCAAATAGACCGAGGGTACCGGCAGGGATAGGCCGTTAAGAAATTGTTCGGAGAAAAAGCAGGTCAGGCCAGGAGGAGGGTTGTGAGGTCGATGTATTTTAGTTGTGAAGCAGCATTTTATAGAGGGGGCTATGTAGTCGTTCTTAATGTTAAAGAAGTAATGGTTACAATCTGAGTTACGGTATGTTCGTACCAGGCAGGTGGAAGGATGGTCCTAGGAGCCATAGGCGTTAAACTAAACAGAGCACTTACTCGGGTAAAAGGGAGAATCGCGTGAGAAGGGGAGGACTGAATCGCCGAAACAGCGCCGGTGAAAATCGCGGAGGAAGAAGAACAGACTGGATTGTTAGGCACGCTAAAGGATACCTAAGAGGAGAAGGCGGGGGTTTATATAGGGTTTCCCGTGATGATTCAATTTCACGGAGAGAGAAGGAGAAGCGGAGCCCATGGGCCCATCAGGCCGCCTCGAAGGCACACAAAGGAGTTATAAGGGAAAAGGTGGATTCAAACGGAGGAATGAAGAATAGGGCATAAACTTTACGCCCATCTGGAAAGTCAAGCTTATAACTTCGCTTGACTATTTTTCGGGGTTGACTAATGATACTACTGGTACTTCTTCTACCTAATTCCCGATAGAAGAGTCGGAGTGACCGTGACCCGTCCCCAAAACACTGGTTCACCCAAAGGGAAAAATGTTGGCGAGAGTTATCGGAAGCCAATGCGCACGCAAGAGTTATCAGAAGCCATTGGCACGGGCAAGAGTTATCAGAAGCCAGTGGCCTGGGCGAGAGTTATCAGAAGCCATTGGCACGGGCAAGAGTTATCAGAAGCCAATGGCACGGGCGAGAGTTATCAGAAGCCATTGGCACGGGCGAGAGTTATCAGAAGCCAGTGGCACGGGCGAGAGTTATCAGAAGTAATCGACACGGGCGCAGGTACCAGAGGTCATCGGCACGGGCGAATGCTAGAAACAAGGAACGCAGGTGGAAAAGAGGCGGAAGGCACTTAGCTAACAGAGGACTAGGAACTGGTTCAACTAAGCAAGTCCGGAAGCCAATGGGATGGAGGAAGGGTCAACTCAACCTAATCGACGCGAAAGAAGTTTGGTACGGGAAAAAGGAAAATTGGTTCGGTTTAGGGAGAAACCCTAAGGCTAGGTCACCTATGGTATAAGGGCCTAAGTTAACTTCACCCAAAGCAGAGAGGTGAGGGAAACAGGTTAACCTCATCGCCTGAAAAAGTAAAGGAAAAGGTGCTATGCAACGACTTGGGGGGCCCCACGCAATATTCGGGGGAGTCCTCGTTCCTCATATTTGTAACAGAATTATTCTCCCGGAGGAGGTGGTGGCCACGTGTACAATGGAGATAATCCGCGACGTTACGTTGAAGGAGAAGAGAAGATAAAAGGGAGAGAAGGAGGGAAGAGAGGGGGATGGATCCGCAATCATTCACAGCCAGCAAGAGAGAAGAGGAGACGAGGAGAAAAAGGAAGAGCGGTCTCGCCGGAGAAGGAGGACGGAGATCTGCTGTTTGTTAAGTCTCTTGTATTTTCCTCATCTTGTAACATCATTGTAAGAGGTCATTTCTCCCCCACCTTCGGAAACTTGCTTTCCGTAAAGGAGGATTTTCGTAGTGAAAAGTGCTTAGGCACCGCATCTGGTGAGCAACCTCACCCCCGTGGAGTAGGAATCCTTATTCCGAACCACGTTACATCTCGTGTCTGAATCTCGATTCTTTGGTGTGGGCTTCGTTTACTACTCCATTTTCTCATTCTTTCTTGATCACGGGAGAATACTCGAGACCTCCTCATCGCCATCGCCTTGAAACCCCGCATCATTGAATTCACCTATCAAGATCTTGTACTTGCCACACTTGACATAACACATTAGCATTAGTGCAACATGTCTTGGATAAGGAATTTTGACGTTTAATAGTATTTAAGTTAAGATGAATTATGAAATCTCATTTGTGTGAGAAGTGTGCAACAAAAGTCCTAATAAGTATGGAGACCAAATGCAAGGCAGAATAGCTCAAGGAGACTGGAGGTTAGATTCTTGGCAAGAGAAAGTCCTTATAGGTCGAAGGATTATATGCAAGGTAGTAAAGTAGAATAAGGCTAGAGTTTGGATTCTTAATAAAAGGAAGAAACCCAAACAAATCAAAATATTGGATTAGGGCAAATGAAGTCTCGGAGATAAGACTTTAAGCACAAAAGTCTAGAAAATAAGAGGTTCATCTAGCACAAAGTATAAATGGATCGATGGTAGCGAAGATGGGCATATTTCGATAATTAAAATGGTTAAAAACAGTGTGACAATCATCTAATAATATGTTTTAGTTGACTAGTACACTATAGAAGTGAAGAGGGCGTTGATGTTAAGAGCTAAGGGTTTTGCAAAATCCAATTTTAGACTCAATAGTTTGTGGAATAGCAGATAATTGATGAAGCAAATCTTGAGCTAGTTTGGATATTGCATATCAATTGACTGTTAGGGTTGATCCATCGACAAATGTATAAACGCCCAAATCGAATTTTTTTACGATAATCCAAACAATCGAGTTAATCAATTACGTGCTAAAGAATTTAAAGTGAACATAATGTTTAGCAGTCGACCAAAGAACTCAACTGATTATATTTTAGAGTGAATAGAATGTTCACAGTTTGATTAGACAATTTGATTGATTGATATCGGTTGACTCTGTCATGCATCAATTGACTGTTTAGACAGCAAAAAAAGTTTTCAACTTGATTGCCCAATTTGATTGGTGACTATCAATTGACTTGTGTTTTTCATCTGTTGACTGCTATTCAATTGTCAAGATGATTTTAGTTGCAAATCAAAAGTTAGTGATCATTCATCTATTGAGTCAACAACTAATCTTTACAATAGTTAACCGATAGATAAGGGCAATCGACTGATAGCTAGAGGTTGTTTAAAAAGGGACTTGGGCCTCTTTCTAGGTAACGTCTAGCTCTTGATTTTCTTGACCATCTCAAGTGTTCAAAGACTCAACACTCAACAATCTCAAAGTGAAAAAGAGAAGAGTTATTGCATGTGCTCAAGGTGTTTTAATTTACTTCTTTTCTTTTTCACTGTTTCATTGGATTGTAAATTATAATATACTACTATAAGAGATTTCTCCACCTTCAAATTTTATCTAAGAATGACATATTATTAGTGGTAGTAGAACAATAGGTATATGCCTTGTATTAGAAACATTGGGAGGTTTTGAACCGAGTAAATGTGGCATATTGTACTTTGGTGTGTTGTTTTCTTGTGTGTAGGTTTTGCACTATATTCTCAAAGTGAAAAGAGTTATTCATCTTCTCTCTAGCTTGTATCAGTCCCAACAATTAGAACATAAGATATCCTAACTTTGAACTTTGTATCGCTGCAAAATGGCAACTCATATGTGATTATAAGAATAAATTTGCGGGATGATCAGGTTAGATTTTAGACAATATTTAAAATAAAACTATTTTTATGATAAAAAAATAAGATGAGACATCTTACATATATATTTAAAAACAATGAAAACAAAATATATTCTTTTGAAAAAACAACTATAATGTAGAGTTTTAGTCGCACTTGCTAAAATAATTTTATGATAAAATAAGAAATACAAAAATAGTAACTTATACGGATTCGGGTTGGATCCACTGATTTAAAAGTTAAACATAAGTAAATATAAGAAAGAAAGAAAAACAGAAACACATCAATAATTCTGAAGGACATTATTTATAAAATATGATTTTTTATCGATGGTTCTTGTTTCATGTTCGAACACTTTCCTTCCTTTTTCTTTGAAGACTTTCCTTCCTTTTCTTTCTTACGGCAATGACCAAAACGACTCTAGGATCCTTTTTCTCTTCTGAAAATGACGACGACTTTAGGACCTTACACGTCAACATCCGTTGGTGTTCACCACTTAGCTAATGTCAACAATCATTGGGCAATAAAACAACACTTGATGTCATCTTATCTTGTACTACCCTCACATCCACAACCGCTTCATGTTCCTTTTGATCACTGTAACTGCTACAGCACGCATGCAACGTGTGCGCGCGCTGCACGAAGTGCGCAACTGCACTTCGTGCAGCGCTGCAGAATGACACCCCCTTTATAAGGGGGTGTGCTGCGTCCAAAGAAAAGGGGGAGGTATTAGAGATAACGCCGAAAGGCTGTTTCGGCGGAGAGTTGAGAGATAATCGAAGTAAGAATAGAAACACCAAGGCGCAGCGGAATTTGTTTCGTGGAAGAGGAGGATCTTTCCGACGTGATTGATCCTCAGACGGCGAGTAGAAATTTTGTCCAAAACAGTACCAGGAAGCGAGAAGATTTCTGACGACCGTTGTAAGTTCTTTTTTCTTTCCCAGTTTTTCACATATTCATTTTTCCATTATTATTGCTTAGATAATCTCGATTAGATGCTAAAACATTCAACAATCACCACAGTAAATGTGTTTCTTTATTGTTCCCCAACCGCCTATTATCTCTGTTGTAAGATGGCAAAAGGCAAGTGTAATCTCAGTCATTCGCCTTGCGATGTGATTTTTTAACGCATCGTCTTACCTAGCTATAAAAGGGAATGAGCTACGCTAAAAATCGTCGGTTTTGCATTTTCCTTTGTTACTATAGCTCTTTGCTCGAATTGTCTCTCTAAGCTCTAATGTAAGCTTGAATAGGATAGTGAGGAATGCTCGACAGTTAATCCCTTGTGAGTACTGGTATAGGGGGTCGAGTTCTTGAAATGACCAAAGTGTTCCTCTGGATTCATGGTGCCATTATTCATTAACATATGATAGACGGAAATGAGAGGGCAACTCCTCCTTCGAGATGTTGTCTGAAAATGACATTTGGCGAGGGATCACCTTTTTCGAAGGAGGCCATCGAGGACTAGTTCTCTTCTTGTTCACACAGAAAATGGAAGTAGCTCCCATATGGGTGCAACCTCCATTGGAGCTATCTCCTCTCCCTCGTCCATTGGGGAGGCCCACCCATGCTAGAGAGTCTCCTTGATTACTATCGCTACCATCTTGGAGAGCTCTTCCCAAGAGGCAAGACTTTCGACGATCTCCACAACTACCAGGAGAGGAGATTGTCGTTGCTCCTCTGATTCTTCTGTGTGAGGATCTATAGTCATTCTTCGAGTGTTTACCATCATAACTTTTCATTGTTTTCTCACATATTGTGTCAACTTAATGATTCTTCCTTTGCATCCAAACACTTTCCTTCCTTTCCTTTTTTATAGTGATGACCTAAACGATGCTAGGACCCTTTTTCTCTTTCAGCAATGACCCGACTAGGTCTAGGACCCTGCATATCAATACCAGTCAGTAGGCACCGGTGCGATATCTCTGATTTTCAAGTTAGCTCCCGGCTAAAGAGGTGACGCTCGTGGACAGATGAGTGGAAGAACAAATGAATTAAGTAAAGGACTCAAACACGAAGAAATAATCATATCCTTTCCTTACCATCACTTAACTTTATATAGGTGGAGACAGAAGCGTCCATGTGGAATGTCGCATCCGTCACAAGTCGACTGTGGCGATGGTGAATAATAGTTTTGCTCGGTCAATTATGAATAATCAATACATCCATTATGTATTAGAATAAACAATTATGTATGACGGTGGTGATTGTTGTGGATCGAAACGGCCGGCTAGAGGGGGGTGAATAGCCCTCAATCATTTGGTGACGGAATTTGCTCGTTCTCGTTGCGTTGCTTGTCTACGATTGTTGTTAGCGCAGCGGAATAACAATAATAATGAAACTAACAACAATACACAATCACACAACACAAGATATACGTGGTTCGGAACCAAATGGTTCCTACTCCATGGGCGAGCTCACCGAGCCCTAGTTATGCACACGACACTAACTAAACTCCTTCTCGACTACACGTCGGAGGTGGAGAAACCTCTCACAAGCAATTACAACAGTAATATACAAATACAAACAAGAATACAAATACAATACAAAAGAAATACTTTTCACCAATTGCTTTTGATCACTTGTTTGCTGCTTGCTTTGATTGACTCTTGAAGGACTGGAATGCAGCAGCAATTCCCCTCCAATAGGTCCACAACAACCATGGCAAAAACCTCCATCTCGAGCTCCTTTTATAACCTGCATCGAGCTATTTTCACACCTAGCAGTCGACTGCCAAAGGCACTCACCGCCTCACAATGGTCGATCCACGTCGGACAAGTTCCAACGGATCACCTACCAGTCGACTGATGATGCCCATCAGTCGACTGGTGACCTAGTAGTCGATCGCCCACGATCGGCATAGAGCATTCTCAGATTTGTGACACTCCCATCACGATCTCATCCTCCGATCATTGCCGACATCATCGATCGCTACCCATGGTAGTCGATCGCCTACAAAACCCTAGCCTTACACCAGTCGAACCCTAGTCGACTTGGACCAGTCGAACCGGCACCTATGCCAGTCGACTGACGTCGGGCAAAACCTCAAACACCAAGTTGTTTGAGCATCCGACCGTCGGGTAAACCCTCAAACATCAAGTTTGAGCCTCCGACACTCAGTCTTAGCCACTTGGCCAAGTCCACCTTATCCCTCATGGAGTTCCCCACCGAAGCTCTCTTCCCTCGGCCTACGTCCCTCGGATGCGCCAAGTGCACGGCTTCGCAACGCCATCCTTCGCGTCTCATACCCTAGAAGTATGCTTCCCTTTGGGCTCACTCCATTCGCTCCCCGTCCGGCGGTCCCTCGGATGCACCAAGCGCACGGATTCGTAATGTCATCCTTCACCGACT
The DNA here is from genome assembly GCA_025175895.1 of Wurfbainia villosa. Classification (NCBI taxonomy): domain Eukaryota; kingdom Viridiplantae; phylum Streptophyta; class Magnoliopsida; order Zingiberales; family Zingiberaceae; genus Wurfbainia; species Wurfbainia villosa. The sequence goes on along the minus strand of CM046001.1, from coordinate 103,029,202 downwards.
CAAGGACCCCGAGCCTAGTGAACTTACCAAGTCCTCAAGACTTCCCATATGCACCAAGCGCACGACTTCGCAATGCATTTCCCATGCCAAGCACCAAGCGCACGGCTTCGCAATGCTTTGGACTCCCATGCCAACACCATGTTGGACTTTCCCATGACAATCTCATGTCATAAGTTTTGTCTATCATCAAAATACTATCATCTACCTAGGCCGATTGCACCAACAATCTCCCCCTTTTTGATGATTGACAAAACTGCCATCTCAAGTCTACCAATCCTCCCACATTGGCAATTCTCATATCCCAATGAGAATTCCAACAAACCCTAATTGGTAACTTGGTAACTCCTCCCCCTTTTTGACATTACATCAAAAAGGTCCTCAAGGGTTTAATGTCTCATATCCCAATGAGATCTTACAATCTTCCCCTTGGCATGCCCTCAATCTTTCTAGTGATCCCATATCACTTAAGAGAGGCAACCCAATTTTCCTCCCATGAGGAAATACACATCCATCTTTCCATGATAGATACCTCCCCCTAGAGGCTTACTCCCCCTTGACCATTGCACCAACAATGTCCTTGGAGAATCCCTAAGCCAATAAGAACATTAACCAAATCAAAATTAAGGCAAAGTTCAACAATGAACTCTCTTCCACCTTAAAGTTGATACTCTCCCTAAAACCCTTCTCCTAATCCATGTCCAATGGATTTCCACCCTCTCTAATGCTCTCCCAAGCATATCCTAGGGTTAGGAGTGGTTAGGGGACCTTAACCTAGCTGAACATGGGCCTAACCAACAAGATTTACCCGAAATCAACTTGGGCGATGTGAAATCAGAAATCGATCGGTGCCACCATCATCGATCATTGCCGATCCATGGCGATCATTGATCTAATTCTGATTTTGACATTTAGTTTCTAAAATCCATAAGTAAATATACATAAGTTTAAAATTCTTGAAATTTGGTATGTATATTACTTATCATAAACACTATGGGTGAAAAATATTGGAAAATTATTTTACCCATTAAATTAGGAGATTGATACAAAGTCCAAAATTTAAGAAAAACTTCAATAAAGAGCCCTCTTTGTATCATCCCATTCAATGGTGATAGCTATCAAAAGATAGGCTTCACCAAGGTTTTTCAAAATGTTTTCAAAAAGTTTTCAAAACCTTTAATTTCTTTTCCTTAAACATCTCACTTATCTCTAGATGTGTAAAACACATTCAAGGCAATTAATCTATTGAGATGTGGGTTTTTTGTTCTTTATGTTCTCATGCATATTTCTAAGGAAACATAATTTGATTCCCTTCAAATTGTGTCATAGTCCTTAATTTCATTTTATTTAATACATGATATGAATATGACATAAATATGATATAGATAAAAGCATATGCCAAAATCATGATGTCATGGCATGTAAATGACATTTAAGCATACATGACATATAAAAATAAATCTAAACATTATCATGACATATTTAGAGATAAAAATGAAAATGATGTCATGACATGGCAAGACAAATAAAGCATAGCAAGAAAAATATACTAAGGTATAAAATACCTAAGTGTTAAAATCAATTTGCCATTTCTAGGGATTAAATTCACTTTGCCTTAAACCATTCATTTCCCTAGTGTGCCAAAAACCCAAAATAGCACACCATGACCTCTATGACCTAATTATGCCAATTTAAATCATTCTAAACTTCTCAAACACATTGGCACATCCTAATGTGTCGACTCTACTATGGTTAGGTTAACTACCCATCCATTTAGGGTTGACACACCCTAACCCATCTAGCGTGAATCAATCACGCTTTTAGGAACCCAATACCTATTAGAGCTCCTTGGGTTAACAAGGTATTCCCTAGGGATAACTTCCCTAGATACCTTTCTAATGACCCTTTTTGGCTTTGAAGCCTTAGTCAAATGGGTCTTACTTGGGTCAACTCTAGAGGTGACTCCTCCATTGACCTTCTTAGTGGCTACATTTGATTTCTTTGAGGTGTTAGCCACTAAACACATATCATGGCTAGACTTAGGGATGACTTCCCTATTAGCCTTGGTTTTCCTAGACCTAGATGTGGTTCCATAATTAAATGGAATATTATGGTAGGACATAGGTTTGTGACCCAAACCCTTCTTGCCCTTAGACACTTCTTGTTTTCTAGGTCTTGACTTTTGTACATTAGACCCCTTAACCGAATTTGATATTATTGCTAGGGTCTTCTCCAATTTTTCTAGCCTTGACCTCAAGGCTTGGTTCTCTAGATCTAATTTTTCCATTTTTGAATTTTCATTAGGTTTTTGGAAAGACCTTTTCCTTTTCGGCATGTGCCTAGACTTTTTGGGATTAATACCCAAATTTTCTTCTACTCTCCTAATTGATTCCCTAGGCAAAATATTTCTAGAATTATGAGTCCTAGGTTTATCCTTAGAGAAACTAACATGCTTAGCACCTAAGCAATAAACTTTATTGTTTCTCCTAGCATGCTTTTCATTGATAATAGCAAGAGAATTAAAATAATTTTTGGCATGCTTTTTGACTTTAGGAATTGAAGGTGCATTAACTAAATGTACCTTAGGGTTAGCTTTTGGAGCTCCCCCTACATGATATACACCTTCTAGCCCTTTCTTCCTCCCCCTAGGGCATTGGCTTCGGTAGTGCCCCTTTTGATTGCATTTAAAGCACACAATGTGCTCTTTGTTTCTAGTTTTGGGAACACCGGCATCCTTTGACTTTAGGTTGACTTTTGGTGTCGATGCCTTTTCCTTAGCCAATTTTGGGCATTTGCTCTTGTAATGCCCTTTCTCCCTACACTCAAAACAAATAATATAATCTTTACGATTAATTATAATACATGAGTCACCTAGGGAGTTGGTGGAAGCCTCTTGGTCATTTCTTCCGGAGGTAGATGCTTCATTTTGGCTTGGCTCCGGAGTGAAAATCCTTTTCTCCCCCTCAATGCTAGAGGTGGAAGTCTCCACCAAATCATCAACATCTTCAAATGTGGATGAGCTTTCTTCCACGGCATCTTCCTCTACTTGTGCCGATTGGGAACTTTCTTGAAATTTCATTATCTTATCCCATAATTCCTTTGCATCCCTATAGTCACCCAAACTAGACCAAATATGATTAGGTAACAAATCACCAAGCAATTTAATTACCTCAAGATTTGTCTTGAAGTCCTTTATTTGGTCTTGGGTCCATCTTGACTTCTCAATTTGCCTATTTCTTTCATCCCTAGGCAATTTGAAACCATTTTCTAAGATTAGCATAAAATCAAAATCGGTTTCTAGATATACCTCCATTTTTCTTTTCCACCATAGAAAATCTCCTTCGAATTTTGGTGGTTGGAGATTGTAGCCGGCCATCTTATAGTGCTCTCGCGGCGGTTAGTCCTTGAAGAGCGACCTCGGCTCTGATACCACTTGTTGTGGATCGAAACGGCCGGCTAGAGGGGGGTGAATAGCCCTCAATCATTTGGTGGCGGAATTCGCTCGTTCTCGTTGCGTTGCTTGTCTACGATTGTTGTTAGCGCAGAGGAATAACAATAATAATGAAACTAACAACAATACACAATCACACAACACAAGATATACGTGGTTCGGAACCAAATGGTTCCTACTCCACGGGCGAGCTCACCGAGCCCTAGTTATGTGCACGACACTAACTAAACTCCTTCTCGACTACACGTCGGAGGTGGAGAAACCTCTCACAAGCAATTACAACAGTAATATACAAATACAAACAAGAATACAAATACAATACAAAAGAAACACTTTTCACCGATTGCTTTTGATCACTTGTTTGTTGCTTGCTTTGATTGGCTCTTGAAGGACCGAATGCAAGAAGAATTCCTCCAATAGCTCCACAAAAACCATGGCAAAACCTCCATCTCGAGCTCCTTTTATAAAAAAGGCACCTACGATCGCTCTCAGAGTTGTCTCACAACCCAAATCCACGCTGCATAAGTTCCAACGGATCACCTACACCGATCGATGATGCCCATCACCGATCTGACCTAGTAGTCGATCGCCCCGGGCTACGGAGCGCTCTTTCGCTCGACATTCCCATCACCGATCGCATCCTCGAGAAGGCCGATCGACATCGGGCCGATCGCACCCACCATGAATGCCAAGCACAAAACTCCTAGCCTTACACCAATAACTCTAGTCGACGGATCACCGAACAACACTCTATGCTACCGACCGATGTCGAGCAAAACCTCAAACACTAAGTTGTTTGAGCATCCGACCGTCGGGTAAACCCTCAAACATCAAGTTTGAGCCTCCGACACTCAGTCTTAGCCACTTGGCCAAGTCCACCTTATCCCTCATGGAGTTCCCACCAAGCCTTCTTCCTCGCCTACGCCCCTGATGCGCAAGCGCACGACTTCGCAACGCCATCCTTCGCCAGTATGCTTCCCTTTGGGCTCACTCCATTCGCTCCCCGTCCGGCGGTCCCTCGGATGCACCAAGCACACGACTTCGTAATGTCATCCTTCACCGACTCAAGGACCCCGAGCCTAGTGAACTTACCAAGTCCTCAAGACTTCCCATATGCACCAAGCGCATGACTTTGCAATGCATTTCCCATGCCAAGCACCAAGCGCACGACTTCGCAATGCTTTGGACTCCCATGCCAACACCATGTTGGACTTTCCCATGACAATCCCATGTCATAAGTTTTGTCTATCATCAAAATACTATCATCTACCTAGGCCGATTGCACCAACAGTGATGTGGTAGAAAATACTCCTCGTCAAGTAGCAAGGTTATGTCAATAGTCATGTTGAGGTAGAACCTAAATTTTCCGATTAAATAAAGCGTGAGTCAGCTCAAGTCCATTCAAAGCACACCCGAGCTCAGTTCGGTGGTTAGATCAGTCTGATCTCCTATGCTCAATGATCACCCGAGCTCAGTTTGACATTTTGATCTCTCGATATCAGACGACCATCCGAGCTGAGTTCAACAGGTAGATCGGCATGCTTCTATGATCTTCTCTAGGAAGTCACGTCTCTATGATCCTCTTTATGAAGTAGTCTCCATGATCTTCTCCACTAAGTCACATCTCCATAATCTCCTCCACTAAGTCACATCTCCATGATCTGCTCTATGTAGTCACGTCTCTATGATCTTCTATCGGAAGCCACGTGTCACGCCCCGAGGGAGTCCCCGCCAGACAAAAATCCGACAGCATCCCCCTATACGGGTGACAATACCAATTTTTCATACAAGACCTACACGACCACTATACATCGGTCAACATGACCGGAATCCAAACAACCCACGCAGGTAATAATTAGGCCTCAAGCCATCAATCAAAGTAAATAAATAAAATCTATCACCTCTTGACTTACCCCTTCTGCCATCTGGGCAGGCATACTCAACCAAATCCAATCGAAATAAATTCCAAATAAAGGTCCAAAAGGATACCAAAAATCCCCGAGTACATAAATCAAACTCCAGTCCTAAACATATCTTCTAATCCAAATATCCAAAACCATAAAACGAATAATTATTAAACTTTCGCGATGAGGGGGTTTGGCAGCTGGACTCTCCTGACAGCTTTATCCTGAAATAGATAAAAATCAACGGGGTAAGTTCAAAGAACTTAGCGGATATAGTCGATATGCAAAGTAAGATATAACTAACAATAAGAATCATGCCAGTACAGTCTCACATATAGGGTATGCAAGAAAGAAATATAAAAGGATTGTACTTACCTGAATCTCCTACCCTGATATAGGAGCATGTGTCATACTATAAGAGATAAAGTCATCACCATATACAAATATGAATCCTGTATGCATGACAATCATATGCAACATCCAAGGCATCAATAAAAATGCAGCAAACACAATACAAATGCTATCCATGCAAAGTGCATGCCGTGCAAATGACATGGTCACCCCTGACGCCAGTCAGCCACCTCACACGCGATGGTGAAGCCGAGTGGGTAGGGCTATGACAACTGTGCACTTTGCCATCACTGCTCCTGAGTGACCGAGTGGACATGATGCTGTTGGAGTACACCTATCCTCTTGCCCCAAACAGAGTGGGGGAGATAAGCTCTCATCTCCCGATGTCATAGACCAGAGGAGGGATCCCTGTCCGCTACCACGCTGCCTCATCGCTACCCATGAGCGGACTAGCGGAGCCTGACAGAGCAACTACACACACCCTCCTGATGTACCACTAACCCATGAGTGGCAGTGTGTGTAGGTCATGTAACTGGTTGTGGGCTCAACTATAAAGGAACCCCGTCCAGCCAGCATGCAATCATGCAAGATGGTGCATGATACTAAAGTATGTAAATCCAACTAAAAATACCTATCCGAATAATATGCACAATCAATAAGTACATATCTATGATCCAAGTAACTATGATCCAAGTAAAGCAGGGAAGATATAATCATAACCGATCAAATGCATGTATCAAGTAGGCACAAACACATACTAGGCATATAAACATGAAAATTATTGCAAGCTATCCTAACTAGCATATCAACATGACTATATCTAAAAGATAAGTCAAAATACCCGCCTGATAAAATGTCCGCAAAAAGAACCAAATCATCACGACCGTGAACCTGTCTCGTGATCGAAACCTGCATACAACATAACTATTGTTAAGCACAAAATGCAATTCACCGACAAATCGAATACTTAATCGATTTCTTACATAACCAATTAACCCAAATCAACTTTCAATTTCACTAATTTATCTAACCCTTTCACAAATTGTGATTATCTCTTAAATCCAAGAACATATCCTTGCAATTAATCTCACCATGATCAATACTCATCATATGAACATATCATCTATAATGGCAACAATCATCATAGTATTATAATGATAGAATCTTTGGTTGCTCCTCAAAACAATCAATCAATCTATCTCAATTTATTGTCCTCACAGCCAACCCATTTACAGCCGACCTTGCACGACTACCTCCAAACCTAACCGCACGACGCCCCCAAATAGACCCCTCACAGCCCACACCACTACTGTTCACAGCCTTTACAGGTGATTAAATCCTTGTTTCACAGCCGACCACTTCAACATAAACATCGCAAATAATAAGAATTAACCACTGTGCCAACAAAAAGAAGAAACAAATCGAGTTTACCACCGATTGGAATCTCACAAGCAAAATCCCCAATTTTGACCTAGATACCACGATCACCGGCGACGCAGAGGGACTCACGACGGCGGTTCGATGACTGCAGGCATGCTGGGAAAGAAGAAGCAGCAGTGGTCACAGTGCCAACCGCACCGGCGGTGACAGGCGACGTGTGCGCGACGACGAAGGCTGCTAGTGCACCGCGAGGAACAGAACGGCGACGGTTTGCGGCGAAGGCGAGCGCTGCCTGTCAGCAGCGACGACGGCGCAACCTCGGCGTCGAACGGCGAGCACACAACGCGCCGGAGTGGCGACGGAAAGGTGCTGCGGCGGTTGCGACGCGAGGAAGAGAGGCTCAGGAAATCCAGAAACGGCAGCGTGATTTGGGAACGGAAAGAAAAGGCACGACGGGGGAAAAATATTAAGTGAGAAACCTAGGTTTAGGTATTTGAAACCTTAGGTTAATATCACCTATTAATCCCCTTAAATAGACCCCACCTAAAACCTATTTATTTTATCCCCGTAATAATCTCGTACGGACTCCGTTTAAATCCAGAAAAATTCCGGAAAAATTCCTAAAATTTCCTAAAAATCTCGAAAAATTTCCAGGATTATTTTTCTTAATTCTTTGGCCATTTAATTTAATATTTTAAATTTTCAGTATTTAACATTCTCCCCCACTAACAAAAATTTGGTCCCCAAATTTCCTACTCAGATGCATAACGAGTAAGAAATACCACAAGTACTGAAAATATATCTCACGCATCTTAAGTAAACAGGTGGGGGTATTGAGCTTTTGATCTTTTCCTCATGCTCCCAAGTAGCCTCCTCATCAGTGTGGTGACTCCACCCGATCTTGACAAGTCACACAATCTTGTTTCGCAACCATCGTTCCTTGTGATCCAAAATCCGTACCGGAACCTCTGCATAAGTAGCATCAGGTTGAATGGAACCTGACACATCTGATAGAATATGTGTAGAGTCTGGCACATACTTCCTCAGCATGGACACATGAAACACCTCATGAATATCCATCAAGGATGGTGGTAGCGTTAGACGGTAAGCGACTGCTCCGACCCTCTCCAAAATCTCAAACGGACCAATGTATCTAGGGGCTAGCTTACCACGGAGTCCAAATCTCTTCACCCCTTTCGTGGGTGAGACTCGCAGGAATACATGATCACCAACAGAGAACTCTAGAGGTCTCTGTCTCCGATCTGCATAACTCTTCTAGCGATCTTGCGCCTCTGTCATCCTACGTCTGATAGTACGAACCAACTCTACCTCATGTTGAACTCTCTGGGGTCCTAACAATTGAGCCTCCCCAACCTCCTCCCAGAGGGTGGGTGTACGATACTATCTACCATACAATGCTTTAAACGGGGCCATTTGGATAGCCGAATGATAGCTGTTATTGTAGGAAAATTTCACTAACGGCAAGTGGTCCTCCCAGTTGCCCCCGAAATCTATAACACAGGACCTCAACAAATCCTCTAGTGTCTGAATGGTCCGCTCAGACTATCCATCTGTCTGCGGATGGAATGCAGTACTAAAATGAAGCTGCGTGCCTAATGTCTGCTACAGATTCTGCCAGAACCGGGACGTGAACCGGGGATCTCTATCTGATATAATGCTCAAAGGAACACCATGCAATCTGATGATATCCCGACAATATAACCCTGTCAAACGATCCAGAGAGTCAGTCTTCCGAATCGCTAAGAAGTGCACGGATTTGGTTAGTCGATCAACAACTACCCAAATCGCGTCATGACCTTGATATGTCCTAGGCAAACCCACCACCAAAATCCATAACAATACACTTCCACTTCCATTCCGGAATCGAAATTTCCTGAAGCATCTGTTCCTTAAACTAATGCAACTCCGAAAACCACTATCCTCCTCGGAGTCAGAGACGGTAGTCCATCTACTGTCCAAAATCCACTCCACCACACTCTATAAGTGCATAGGAGACTATTGCGATCAAACTTCCTTGTTACAACCGTTCGTGTTCCAGCTACTCTTTAATAGCTATCCAGTAGCTAGCCAAAACTCCATGAGCATTCCTGCTCCTCACCTCTACAAAACAATATAATCACTGCTAAGTCCACGTCATATATATGATGGCTTATCTAGCAGTTCTTTGACTGTCGTAAGCTTAGGATACGTCTTATTCTATAACATCGGAATCGCTCCGATATCCGAAATGATGCATCCATGTACACCACCCTTCCATCCACACCAGAATGATTAATCAACACTGGCGTAAAAGTCAACCATCGTCTGAACCCTGAAACTAGTTTCACAAGCTTCAGACCAAGTTAATTCCACCACCATCCTGGTCCAACCAGTCAGCGATGTAGTACTGCTAAAGCATCCTATCCATATATATGGTAATAATTAAACCAATACCAAGAAAACCACCATCAACGGTGACCGAGTGCACAACTCCAAATACCACCCTCAACAGTGGCCAAGTTACGTAACTCCAATGACCATAACTGATCCAATCGTGTCCCGAATACACGACTTCCCAAATCCCTGGACGACTAAGTCGTCAATAAGTCTCATAAGATAATCAAAAACTCATACAATTCATACCAAGTATGAAATTGTCATCGCTACACACCTGCATTTTCTTTACTCTAGGTTGATGATATACCAATCATCACAACAACAATGACAATTGTATGACACCATGTCACTACAATATCATCACACCAGTCATAACTCAATCCTAGAGTATACACAGGTGTCCTATAGCTGATCTAAATAAATCCTCCATCCACAATGAAGAATATTCATTTCCTTCCACAACTACCGCATTCTATCATCGACAATCGATGCCTAATCTCACAGGTTCATCTCTTTTTTAACAAAGAGTTCCGGATCTTCTCTAAAAGAAATATTGGGACAGTGAAATATTCCATCCAACACCTCCTATAATAAGGTAAAACGATTTTTCATCGTCTTGACCAGTGTAGGTATATACGCCTTATCCATAACTAAATCACTATTAGTAGGGACTGGGACTGATATTCTCTGAGGGTTTACTCCTTGTCCTTCAAATTGGTGGCTAGCAGGTCAAATCCCTAGCTTCCTAATTCGACATCAGTCGGCACCTCTAAAGAGTCCATACTTCTGAAATCATCATTAGGTTCTGCAAGGTCAATACGTCATCAACCTCGTCCCCGACCATGAGTAGGGGCAATTTCACTAAATCAATACTTTTCCTATAGCTCAGAGATATCCTTCAACTTGCCTGATCCCAAAACACGAGAACTCCCAAAAATCCAAGGAAAAGAAAATCCTCGAAACACAAAACCCACAAACCAAAAATGCAAACCAATAAAATTGTCACGTCCTGCGGGCATATCCGTCATCCAAATGACAGAGGAGCCCCTTAATGACAATATTTCGAAATACATGGACCAGATCTGGTAAAAACCTTGAAATAATAATAGAAATATAAGTATTTTATTAACTGCATGTATGCACGACTAAACATATATCCATTAAAGTAAAATAGTTTTTATGACACCAAAACAAATTGCGATAAAATCCAAAGTGCATAAACAAAATGCAACACCGATAAAGTAAATAAAGCGGCATCCCGACGATGCAGGGAGACAAGCACGACAAGGAACTCTCTGAGCGACACAAAGGTAGGTCAACATGACACGTCCTCCATCAGTTAACCTAGAGGATAAGTGAGGAGGGGGTAAGTACAATCACTGAGTGGATGGATAGATAATAGTGCATACTCATAATGCACACAATGGAAGTCAAAGGAAACAACTAGAGTAACCCAACCCTTAGAGTACCAATATCAGTCTGCAACTAACCTGGTCAGCAGTATAACAAATATACTTGTAACGGACACAACCACTGCAATCTACAAGCAATGCACATCCAGATACCACGACAAAGCCTCGTGGCTCTCGAGGTAATACAAAGTGAACTATCTATGAGCTACCGCGAACGGAACTCGTGGGTCGACAATCAATATACCAACACTGTCTACGCGCAACTACATGCTACCACGAATGAGACTCGTGGATAGACAGGCAGTATATAGATATCTAATTATTGATTGCATGCAACAACATACTACCACTAGTGGGTCGCATGGGCACTCGACTATCCTAGGTTGTTAAGCCTAGGTTATCCAAAACATCTCGCATGGCACGTCTATCAATGTCGATAAAGATCCTCGATCTACAATTAAGTCTATTGAGGCGATCAAGCGAGGGTTTCAACACCTCTAATACGAAATGTTTACCAAAGTCGGTAAAGATCATCGACTTATAAATAAATACATCCAGACGGTTAAATCTAGAGTTCCAACCCTTCTAACATGATCGGTTATCAAGGTCGATAAAATCACAAGTCCACTAATAAAAATGTCGAGACGATTAATACTAGGGTTTCGTCCCAACTAACAGGAAATGCCTATCAAGGCCAATAAGGACAACAAATCTACTAACAAGCCCGTCAAGAGGGTTAAGCCTAAATTATATCATTTCTACCAGTTCAATCATGCATGCCCCAACCTGCTACCACGAACATATCTCGTGGGTACTTAAGACGTAAAGTAGCTATATAGCTACAGACGTCATACGAATATCACTAACCCCGAACGAATAACGCGAAAGTATAACTTTACAGTAGATTATCTCAACCATACCTGGGGGACATATTCGACCACAAATATACAAAGCACCTATAGGGAAACACTACTGTAAACTTTTTCTCTACCACGAATGAGTGATATAGTTGACAGCCAATAGATATGCACAACGTTAAATACCCTCGAAGGATTAATCGCATCCTAATCATACGAACTCTACTGGTCCGATCACCATATCAACTGAAATAGTAAATGGACAAGCCTATACCAATAAGCACATCCGGGTTATTACGCCTAGGGTTCCAACACCTAGGGTTTTACTAATGTTTTATTCCTGAGATCCGCTCCTACGGAATAACCTCATCTAAGTTATTCTATCTCTACCAGTCTTAATCATGGTATCCACTGCAAAAACACATACCCATATAAACACATAACATGTTGTCTCATAAACGACAGCATAGACATACTAATGACAATCAATGGCTGAAATTAATTAGGGTATAACTAAAGGGTCATGCCAGAACAAAGTCAAGGCAATACTAAATAAAGCATCAGATGCCCATATATACCCTAACCTACGTAAGTAATGTAATCATGTCATCATGCACTAGGATCTAGAGAGTCAAAGAACCTATATGTATACCTTCTACGTATAGCAGTAATAACAATTTATAATCATATGCTAACGATAAACCAATAACCTAAAAATCTAACAGTCTAACAGATATAAGGTTAAAACAATACTAGACAAAACATGATACCACCGCATAACAAATATAACCAATACAAATATGCACTAAATCTAGAAATTTTTTTAGAATTTATTCACCTGTTAGCCGTCTGGAGATGTCCTGTTGCCGCCAAATCTCCCATATTGACCTCGTCAATAATACCTCGAATTTCCGAAACATAAAAATCATCGGAAATCCGTACAACTCTGAAAATACCCCAGTTAACCTGCCAAACGTGGCAAACTCTGAAAACTCAAAGACCCTAAGGAACTCGGAACCTACGCTCTGATACAAATAAATTGTCACGCCCCGAGGGAGTCCCCGCCAGACAAAAATCCGGCAGCACCTCCCCTGTACGGGTGACAATACCAATTTTTCATACAAGGCCTACATGACCACTATACATCGGTCAACACGATCGGAATCCAAACAACCCACGCAGGTAATAATTAGGCCTCAGGCCATCAATCAAAGTAAATAAATAAAATCTATCACCTCTTGACTTACCCCTTCTGCCATCTGGGCATGCATACTCAACCAAATCCAATCAAAATAAAATCCAAATAAAGGTCCAAAAGGACACCAAAAATCCCCGAGTACATAAATCCAACTCCAGTCCTAAACATATCTTCTAATCCAAATATCCAAAACCATAAAATGAATAATTATTAAACTTTCGCGATGAGGGGGTTTGGCAGCTGGACTCTCTTGACAGCTTCATCCTGAAATAGATAAAAATCAACGGGGTAAGTTCAAAGAACTTAGCGGATATAGTCGATATGCAAAGTAAGATATAGCTAACAATAAGAATCATGCCAGTACAGTCTCACATATAGGGTATGCAAGAAAGAAATATAAAAGGACTGTACTTACCTGAATCTCCTACCCTGATATAGGAGCATGTGCCATACTATAAGAGATAAAGTCATCACCATATACAAATATGAATCCTGTATGCATGACAATCATATGCAACATCCAAGGCATGAATAAAAATGCAGCAAACACAATACAAATGTTATCTATGCAAAGTGCATGCCGTGCAAATGACATTGTCACCCCTGACGCCAGTCAGCCGCCTCACACGCGATGGTGAAGTCGAGTGGGTAGGGCTATGACAACTGTGCACTCTGTCATCGCTCTGAGTGGCCAGAGTGGGCGGGGATCTTTGTCGAGTACACCTATCCTCCTGCCCCAAACAGAGTGGGAGAGTTAAGCTCTCATCTCCCGGTGTCATAGACCAGAGGAGGGATCCCTGTCCGCTACCACGCTGCCTCATCGCTACCCATGAGCGGACCAGCAGAGTCTGACAGAGCAACTGCACACACCCTCCTGATGTACCACTAACCCATGAGTGGCAGTGTGTGCAGGCCATGTAACTGGCTGCGGGCTCAACTATAAAGGAACCCCGTCCATCCAGCATGCAATCATACAAGATGGTGCATGATACTAAAGTATGTAAATCCAACTAAAAATATCTATCCGAATAATATGCACAATCAATAAGTACATATCTATGATCCAAGTAACTATGATCCAAGTAAAGCAGGGAAGATATAATCATAACCGATCAAATGCATGTATCAAGTAGGCACAAACACATACTAGGCATATAAACATGAAAATTATTGCAAGCTATCCTAACTAGCATATCAACATGACTATATCTAAAAGATAAGTCAAAATACCCGCCTGATAAAATGTCCGCAAAAAGAACCAAATCGTCACGACCGTGAACCTGTCTCGTGACCGAAACTTGCATACAACATAACTATTGTTAAGCACAAAACGCAATTCACCGACAAATCGAATACTTAATCGATTTCTTACATAACCAATTAACCCAAATCAACTTCCAATTTTACTAATTTATCTAACCCTTTCACAAATTGTGATTATCTCTTAAATCCAAGAACATATCCTTGCAATTAATCTCACCATGATCAATACTCATCATATGAACATATCATCTATAATGGCAACAATCATCATAGTATTACAATGATATAATCTTTGGTTGCTCCTCAAAACAATCAATCAATCCATCTCAATTTATTGTCCTCACAGCCAACCCATTTACATCCGACCTTGCACGACTACCTCCAACCCTAACCGCACGACGCCCCCAAATAGACCCCTCACAGCCCACACCACTACTGTTCACAGCCTTTACAGGTGATTAAATCCTTGTTTCACAGCCGACCACTTCAACATAAACATCGCAAATAATAAGAATTAACCACTGTGCCAACAAAAAGAAGAAACAAACCGAGTTTACCACCGATTGGAATCTCACCAGCAAAATCCCCAATTTTGATTTAGATACCACGATCACCGGTGTGAGAGGACTCACGCGGCCAGCGGTTCGGTGATCGCAGTGCAGGGAAGAAGAAGCGGCGGATCGCGATGCCCGCCGTGGCGGTGACGAGCGGCGATGTCTTGCGGCGGCGAAAATTTCTGGTGCACCGAGAGGAATAGAACGGCGGCGGTTTGCGGCGAAGGCGAGCGTTGCCTGTCAGCAGAGACGACGGCGCAACCTCGGCGTCGAACGGCGAGCACGCGACGTGCCGGAGTGGCGGCGGAAAGGTGTTGCGGCAGTTGCGACGCGAGGAAGAGAGGCTCGGGAAATCCAAAAACGGCAGCGTGATTTGGGAATGGAAAGAAAAGGCGCGGCGGGGGAAAAATATTAAGTGAGAAACCTAGGTTTAGGTATTTGAAACCTTAGGTTAATATCGCCTATTAATCCCCTTAAATAGACCCCACCTAAAACCTATTTATTTTATCCCCGTAATAATCTCGTACGGACTCCGTTTAATTTCAGAAAAATTCAGGAAAAATTTCCTAAAAATCCTGAAAAATTTTCAAGATTATTTTTCTTAATTCTTTGGCCATTTAATTTAATATTTTAAACTTTCAGTATTTGACTGCACGATCTTCTCCAAGAAGCCACTTCTCCACGTCACATCTCCTCCAAAAAAAAAATACATTCTTCTCTTCCTATATAAAGCTAAGAGGAGAAGAACACGGGAAGATAAGATAATCTTTAAATTTTTTACTTTCTATCTCTCTCTACTCTACACATTTTCTCTAATTTCTGAATTGAGCATCGAAGGTGCTTCGCCGAGGTACTCCTCGATCTCATTCACATCTATTTTTCGAGTCCTCTCGGGTCCGAAGTACTGTCCGTTCTAATGACCGATATGAGAAAGATCGACTTTGCAAAAGCCGATCTATGGACATCTAATTAACCTCCGATCTCTCGAAGTCACACACACGTCCGACCTAACTAAGCTCTGAAATAGACTGATCTGGTTATGTCAGCACACCGAAGACATATCTAATTTATATTAAGAGTTTGGCTATGATTATTTTTGCTGAATCCTTCCATGACATCCACCGATTTCGAATCGGATCAAACGGCTTTAATCGTAAATTGTCAAAGGTTGAGAACGATCGAGACAAAAATGAAATACGGCCGAACATCTCCAGTTGAATAAGTTTAATTGGATAAGGAACAATTCGAGTAAGGCCGAAGAGATTTTATATTATACGGCATCTTAATCCGAATTTTTCCTAAAAATTATATAATGTAATACGCCATCAGATAAATACTGAAGCCATTTTTCTCCAATAGTCATAAAATATTCAAAAAAAAAAAAAAACTGCACCACACACGTACACGACAATCAAAATTACGACTTAGAAGCACGCTAGATCGTCGGTGAACCTCCGCCACGGCTGCAAAGATAACGAACAGAAGATCATTTGGGGGCACAGTTGCGCAGATTTGTCCGATATATACTTCTTCCACAGGATTACAAACACCTTGCGACTCCATGATTGTTGTCGTGCAATCAGCCAGGAAGAAGAAGATGATGGCGATCGCTTCCCTGTTTATCTTTGTCTGTTTCTTCTCCGCTGTTCTATCGGGCTCAGTGGTCACCCGTTTGCCTGGATTCCGAGGCCCATTGCCCTTCTACTTAGAGACAGGGTCCGGTGCTACCTGCCGCCCCGTGCTTAAGTCTGTCGTGTGATCTCCGTGAAGCTCAGCTTTTACTGGTGCAGGTACGTGGAGGTGGACAGGGAGAACGGTGGCGAGTTGTTCTACTACTTCATCGAGTCGGAGAACAAGCCGGCGGAGGACCCGCTGCTCCTCTGGCTCACCGGCGGCCCCAGGTGCTCTGCCTTCAGCGGATTGGTCTTCGAAATCGGTGGGTGAAATTTTCCTGTTCCCTCTGATTAACTACGCTGGTTTCATAATAGAAATCCACTAGCAGGTCCCCTGAAGTTTGTGACAGCCGAGTACAATGAAAGCTTGCCGAGCTTGGTCTACCATCCTTATTCCTGGACCAAGGTTACTTCTTCTTCTTCTTCTCGGCTATTTAATTTGTCGAGTAATTGATGAAAACATATATGCAGTTAGCCAACGTGATCTTTTTAGATTCCCCGCTGGGTTCTGGATTCTCATACTCAAGAAAAGACGAAGGGTATGATGCCGACGACGCGTCTTGGTCTGAACAGACTTATAAATTTCTCATACAGGTGGGAAAGACCATATATTCCTGTTGCAATTACTGTAAGCGCCTTAAAGATGTATGTAATCTTTCACTTTTGCAGTGGCTCGTTGAGCACCCACAGTTCATCTGCAATCCTCTCTACATTGCTGGGGATTCATATGCCGGAAAAATTGTGCCTATTGTGGCTAAAAGAGTGATGGATGGTAAATCTATTGTTTGAACATGTTTATGTTAATTTACATGCCATTCTCATTCACTGTGATCCAGGTATTGATCAAGGGGAAGAACCACTACTTAACCTCCAGGTAAATTGCTCGAATGGATAGGCCACTGGTAATGAAAGGAAAGAACCTACTTTGGATCTTTAAATTGCTGTCGTCTGATAGAATATGAAAGAAAGATTCTTTACTTCTTGATTGGTTTCAGGGTTACTTGATTGGCAATCCAGTCACAGGTGGAAAAGTCGATAAGAATTCTCAAATACCTTATGCTCACAACATGGGGATCATATCAGATGACTTATTTGTGGTAATCTCAGTCCCGATTCGATCAATTCGGATCGAATGTATCAAAATGATGATCTCTGATATCACCTTACTTTCTGAACTTTTAGATGACACAAAAAAGTTGCATAGGACAAGATTATCGAAGTCCCACCAATTCACAATGTGCAATGTATCTCAACACATATGACAATGTGAGTTTATACATGCATTGCCTTGTCATGAGCATATTCTAACTTGTATTGATTGGCATGCTTGATGGACCAGTTCTATTCAGAAATTAATCAGGGTCACATTTTGGAAATGGCATGTGCTCCTGACTATGAAGACAATCACCTGCATCGTCGTATGCTTGCGATTGCTGATAAGAGAAACCTGAAGCAGAACTTGCATTTTCTTCGGCCACCTCTGTTTCCTGACCTTCGTTGTCGAGTAAGAACTCGACTGAATAAATCTCTGGTTTCATTGCGCCACCAAATTTGATCAGTGTTCTTTTGTCTTCTTACAGACTTATGGTTATGTTTTGTCATACTATTGGGCTAACAGTAACATTGTAAGGAAAGCCCTCAACATCAAACAGGTATTGGAGCTCTTCTTTAAGATTCAATCATTTAAGAAACAGAGCATGTTGTTGAAATCCTCATAACTAATACACCTTTTGTTCCAAGGGGACAATTAAAGAATGGGTGAGGTGCAATTTTAACTTACCATACACGCACGGATTTAGCAGTAACATCGACTATCATCGTATTCTTTTACAAAGAGGCTATCGCGCTTTGGTTTACAGGTGATTTAGACGATACAAAAATTTATTTGTCAGTTTGTTAGAGAATATCTAGTAGTTCATAAACCTTCTTCATTCTCAGCGGTGATCATGACTTGGTGATATCCTTTCTGGGCACAAGACAATGGATAAAGTCTTTGAATTCTTCCATTGTAGATGATTGGAGGTCTTGGCTTGTTGATGGTCAAGTTGCAGGGTGAGGCTTGAAATAGATGTTTTTTTTTTCGTTTTGTTTTTTTAACATAAAACTCAACTTTAGTGAGATTGTTGTTCTAATTGCTCTTTATGCAATGACAATAGGTATACAATGGCATTTTCTAACAATTCGACATTTGCAACAGTAAAGGTGAGATGAAATAGATAAGATGTGTTTTTTTTCATTACTTCTTAAAATAAATTGTTAGAAATTAGTTGTTTGTGTTCTTAATGTAGGGTGCTGGTCATACGGCTCCAGAGTACAAACCAAAAGAATGTCAAGCTATGATCTCGAGGTGGATTGCAAATGCACCTCTATGATATGTTCTTCCCTGCATCGTGAAACCTCAATCTTAATATGAAGACGATTCATGAAAAAAAAAAAATAGAAGCAAAATAACACACCACATAAAGATTGGATTGTGTATCCATGGTCACTTCTATAAAAGATATATTGATAATAATTGTCATTATCTTGATTTCTTGCTAATAATTTTTGTTTGAAATTTGTATTTGTATAGGTTATTTCTGAATTATGATCGAACTTAAAACTCTTGCTCGATTTTATTTTTAAATTATGATCGAATTGTCAAATAAAATCAAGAGCTTGATAACATCTAAAAGAAAACAAGCTCGAGCTTTAAAAGAGAAACTAAAATAAACTTAAATAGTGGTTTTAGTAACTCAATTAATTTTAAATTTAATTTCCCTAAAGAATCGTGAGCAACACAAAGTTTAAAATAATTTTCTTTGTTTACAACTTTAATTTCACTTAAAAGAACGTGCATGGTAAGAAAAGTGGGAAAAAAAATTGATTGAAAATGACTCAATTCACAAGAGTCATAGGGCTGCTTGAAGAAAAGAAAAGTTCATTCACAAAATAATAATAAAAAAGTAAATTCATAAATGAATTTTAAGCCCGTCAGTATATATATATTCATGATGAATAAAAACGGAAAATATTTTAATTTATGCATAATTTTTTACTTTCCTTCCTTCCGACCTCTAGCAAGATACAAATCAGACTAAATTCAGACTTGTAATCTGGTTAATAAGTCAATTATCCGTTGACCCAGTTACACGGGTTGGAATCGTAATCGGCCTGTCACCCAGTGGCCCGATTACAATTAAGATCCAAATATGAATCGACGGTTAGAATTATCGGTTCATAATTTTTTTTCCATTCGAACCATTGGTTCTGATCGTTAAGCATACAGAAAAAAATATTTTTTGAATGGTAGAAATTATGTGATCATTTGTTCATAATGTCTACGACTTAAAGATTGTCATTCTCCATATATATATAGAAAGAGAGAGGCGGATCTCCCCGCCAGCATTTGCGCGTTGTGTGCGTACCTCCTCATGTGAACAATGAATTCACTGTTCACACGAACAGTGAATTCATTGTTCATTTGAGGAGGCGCGCAAACAACGCGCAAATGCTGACGTGTAGGAGAAAATATCTCTTTATATATATATATATAATTTGGAGAATCATTTTTATATCATATTCTCTATTTTTCTTAGATGGAAGTCATAATTTGAAAATACAATTCAAATTAGACTTATCTATTGAGAGGCTTGAGTTGATAATCTCAAGCTATCGACCTTGAATATTAGGCTGAGTTGAGCTACTGAGTTAGAGTGACCGAGTGTCCGAGTTGTCGAGCGCGAGTGCAAGTGGTCGAGTGTTGAGTGTCAAGCGGGCGAGTGTCGAGTGGTCAAGCCCGAGTGCTCAGAAACTAAGGAGCCATGGTCTACATTAAATACAAATTCCTTAAAATAGATTTGGCCTACCTCTGTTGTGCTTCAAGATTTTCGTGGGTCATCCGTTTCTCAAGATGCAACCATGGACTGCGATCTCCACCAAGTACTAATGGTCACGGTGGACCGAAAGGTATCCAAGAGCTATCACTGAGTTCTATCGAGTGGAAAAGAAGTACTCGATGAAGAAAAGAAAGAGATAGGGAGATGCAGGTGGATCAACCTTGTTCTCTTCAAGACCTTAGCTCCTTTTATAAGAGTGCTCCTATGGTTGGCCAAATAAAAGTCATTAACTCATTTTATTCGCTATAGTGAAACATCTGCTGTTTCAGATAGTAAAATGGATTCTTATTAAGCATATTAATGCATCCATTATAATTGAGCAAAAATTATTCATATAACAAAGTATTGATTCATTCACTTATTGATCTCACAAACTTCCCCTAGCTTTTTCTCCATGGAAAATTTGATATTTTAATGATAAGGTGAGGCAATAGCTTGGAAGGTGCTAAGGGTTGTCCATTCAAGAATAATGTTGTAGGTGGAAGGAGCCTCTATAATGTTGAATGTGGTAAAGATGGTTCGACTTCGAAACTCTTCGCCTAGAGAGAGAGGTAACCTGATTTCATCGAGCAAGTTCATCGCATGTCTTGATAATCCAAACAAAGGTGTAGTAATGTACTGTAAGTCTCCCACACTCATTACCATCTTCTTCAGGGTCTCCCAAAAGAGAATGTTGATCGAGCTGGCAACATCGACAAACACTCGAACCACCTTGTAATTGACCATAGTAGTATGAACAACGATGCCATCATTGTGAGGGACTATGACTCCTTTCAAGTTGCTAGATCCGAACCACAAGATAGGCTCTGATTCCACCTCTGTGTTGGGGATCGATTTTACACGCTAGAGGAGAGTGAATAGCGCTTCTTCGCTTTCGCTTGATTTTATCGTGATTGACTGTCTACAAAATGTTAATACGCAGTGAAATACGAAATATACAAGTACAAATAAACACAAAGACAACACAATCATAACACGATATTTTATGTGGTTCGAAACTAGAGTTCCTACTCCACGGCGATCCTATAGTGATCTACCCTCACTATGAACCTCTTCTTCTCGGTATGATACCGGAGGTGGAGAAACCTCGTACAAGTTCTTACAACAATAAGAAATACAACCAATACACTAAGCAAATCTAAATACAAGTGAAAACACTTTACAAGATTGTGCTTTTGATTGCTTGTACTTTAGTTGCTTTGGACGAGCTTGGAAGATCTGGAACGCAACAACAATTCCCCTTCAAGATCACCAAAAATTGGCCTCCATCTTTTCCCTCTCAAGTTCCTTATAAAGCTGCAACTTGGGCAAATTTTCGCCTTCTAGTCGACTGGACACTGTATCGTTGCCTCACAACGGCTTAATCCGTGTCAGATTAATATCCATCAGTGGATTGTCCTGACCTAACCGTCGACTGTTATAGGCACTAGTCGACTGCTATAAACCAACAGTCAACTGTGGAACAATCTATCCTCTAGTCACTTAATTCCAATTGACTGTTAACTCCTAGCAATCAACTTATATAGGCCAATCGATTGCTCACAACTAGTAGTTGACTGTCAGAGCCACAATCAAGCCTCAGTCGACTCCCTGACCAGTCGACTGGTCATAATAATGTCAGTCGACTGGTCATAATCCCAGTCGACTAGTCATAATCTCAGTCGACTACTCGAGTCAAACTAGACTCTCGAGTGTTGAACACTCGGTCAGTCGACTAGTCCATAATGTCAGTCAACTGATAAATCTCAAACATGAGGTTTAACCCAAGTATGATCCCTTCATACTTGATAAACCATCCATAGTCTAGACCTAAGTCTTCTAGCTACTTCCATCAGCCTCACGCCCTTAGGGTCACTCCGAGTCCTCAACGACTCATTGACCCTTCGCGCTAGCTTTCAAGTGCTTTCATCGGCAATGTCTTGCTAATCGGGTCCTTTGCTAAGGTTCATTTGGACTTATGTCGCAAAGATTTCATACTTGGACTTTACGCTGCCAAAACCTTACCCTTAGACTTCCTTGTCAAGGTTCGCTTGGATTTTACGCCGTCAAGACAATATGCTTGGGCTTATGCTGCCAAGACCTCACCTCTGGGACTTACGCCATCAAGACTACATGCTTAGACTTTACACTGCCAAAACTACATCTTTAGACTTTTCCATTGTCAATCTCAATGCTTAGACTTTCACCATCAAGACTACGCACTTGGACTTACGTGGATAAGATCATTCTTGGACTTTCCAATTGCCAAACATCTATATTTGGGCTTTCCAATTGCCAAGCACCCATACTTGGACTTTCCATTGCCAAGACCATTCTTGGACTTTCGATGTCAAGTATCCAAACTTGGACTTCCCTTGCCAAGACCATTCTTGGACTTTCCATGTCAAGTATCCAAACTTGGACTTCCGAAGTTGATTGCTCTAACAATTTCTCTCAAATAATCTCTCCCATATGACTTTGGATATCATAATTATCCACTAGTCATATGGTCAACATATGATCAAATCATATTATCAAACAATGATCAAATCCATTGTCAAACCATTATCAAACATCAAAATCCTACTCGAGTCTCACTCGAGTTTAGTCAACATTGATCCGGAGCCTATTGTACCAACAATCTAGAGCTCTAACCAACATGCATCAACTCGGTTGTGTCTCTTCCATGCCCGATTGGAATCATCATCCTTAGCACCTCTGAAGATCATGTTTATAACTCCCCAAATGGGTTAAATATCCTACATTGGATTTTCCTCTTGTTCTACTAGGGGATTAGGTTATCATGACCTCAGCCTTGTCCTCGACCTTAGGAAGCCAAAACGAGGTTGCCTTATAGGATAGCATGGAAGTGGTAGTTGTTAATTAGGAGGAAGAGTCGTTACATGGTTTGCACTTGATGATAGGCAATGATAAGTTGTTCCAGCTCATGGTCCAATTTTTGACAGTCATGAGTATTGTGCTTATATTTGTGATAGAAAGTATAGTGAGTGAGAGCTTAAGAGTGATGAGGTCCCCCCTCGGCCCCTGTTGGCCTCCTTAATAGCCATTGGTCCTTAGATTTGTAAAATCCTCTCCCTTGAGATTAGCAAAGGGGTGATGTACGGTTGATTACGAGGAAAAGTAAGTAAGGGAGGGAATCAGACCTCTATGCGACGTTCTAGAGCCTCGACTAGTCAAACCACCCTCTTTGTTCTAGAAGGGCCTTCTGAGCCTTCTCCATTTTAATATACTTCTCAGTTCAGGTGAAAAGTTTATCATAGTCATAGTCATGTGGAGGTGTCCTTATTAATGAGAGAAATAAGTTCCCCTCATGAAGCTCTTGTGCAAAGGAACCCGTCAAGATTTTCGTCATTCATGAGGGTATTTTTAGGACAGCTCGAGTAAACCTTTGTATGTATTATCACGGAGATTCCTGTGACTTTTACTTAAGATTGAATAAGCTGGGGAGAGCAGATTAATACCTTTTAGAGCTTGAGAAGTGGTGCGAGAATAGCTCGACAAAGTCTAACGTGTTGAACCACTATCGCATGGGCCTGAATAGGATAGTGAGGAATGCTCGACAGTTAACCCCTTTTGAGTACTGGTATAGGGGGTAGAGTTGTCAAACGGGCCGACCCATGGCGGGGCAGACCAACCTATCGTAAACTCAATATTTAGCGGAGAGGGGCGGGCCGACCCGCCATCTCGGCGGGTTGAGAAATTTCCAACCCAACCCAACCCAAGGCGGGTAGCGGGTTAGGCGGGTCAACCCGCGGGCCACATAAATTTAAAAAATATATCTAAAATTACTAAGGTGTTGAGGGCTTGAGGTCAATGGCGGATTTACATAGGGACTGGAGGGGGCCATGGCCCCCCCTCCAGTCCATGTGTTTTATAAAAAATTATATTTATTTTTATAAATTTTTTTATATAATAATGAGATCTCATCCATGCATAATTAAGCATAAAAATTTCTTTCCCGAAATTCTATACTTATTTTCTATCTATAAAAATACTATATAATATAATTACTATATATTTATTTTCTCTCCTACCTAGAACGATCATGTCGCAGCCATCGTTCTCAATTTTTTCTATTATGTCATAATCATCATCCACAGTTTCTCTTCGCTTGTTGCTCATACGCCGCGACTCGCGAGCCCGTCGTTGTGCATCGATTTGTCGTTGTCTCTGCCAACTCGGCATTACTAGTCGCGTCTTCGGCCACCGTTGGCCTCTACTTCACGTGCACAACCATATCGCAATCACGGAAGTTGTCCCGTCGATGTCGCACCATATTTGCAATCGCATGCCACTGCGTCACTAGTCGTCATCGTCTTCCGCCCGATGCATACGAAGTCCGTCGACATTTGAAAGTTAATTAATTAAGATTTTATTTAATCAATTTTATATTTTGATTAATCGGATTATTTGAATTAATTAATTTGGATTAGATTTAAATATTTAATTAGATTTAGATTAATTAAACCTAGTTGAATTAAGATTAATTAATTTATTTTAATTGATTAATTGGTTTTAGATTGGTTAATCTGTTTTAATTGATTAATTAACTTTAAAGTAATTAATTAAATTTTGATTTAATTAATTAATTGGATTAGATTAATTAATATGTTTAATTAATTAACTAGTGTTTGATTAATTAAATCTGAGTTTAATTAATTATCATAGAGGATCTCCTGTGATTTTTCCTAACATTTCTTTTCTAGTTATTCGACGATTTCTTCTTCTTCTAGTATTATCTAAATATTATTTTGCAGTCTCTTATATATTTCTAACTACACATGAGATAAATTCTCTTCTTTTTTACTATGTATTACTTTTACTGTATTTAATATATTTTCTTTTATCTATGATGATTCTGATTTAAACATCGGAGGGCCACCACCGGATAGGCCGGCAGTGGTTTAATAGGTATTAATTTTTTAAAAATATTTACTGATGTGGTTGGAGAGAATCCCTCCTAGACGACACAAGATCGAAGAGCAAAAAATCTGAGTTGCATCACGGCCCCTCCAAATTTTAAATTCTGGATCCGCCCCTGAGTTGAGGTAATGATCTGTAAGACAGATAGAGTACCATGATTAAAAAAATAAGTATTTGAAGTAACTAAAATCTTATAATTGAGATTCAATTATCAGCTTACAAAATTGAGTATTGATATTTTTGATTCCTTTTCAATGTTCCAAAATATTTAAATCTTGATAATATGTAAATGTAAATTTTTGCTCTTTTAAATAGAGATTCAATTGAGATTTTTTAGCCTAGGTAATTATTTGATTTTGATATGTTATTATTTCCTATATTGATTAGAATAGTAGTGACAAGATAATAAAAAATAATTAGAGTATAAAAAATATTCTTTTGTTCTTTACTCTTAACTTCTTTTATACTTTGTTGAGGTATATGTGTGATAGAAGAAGATTGTAATGGTGAAAAACTTGTCTTTTGACATTTCTCAACCCGCGGGCCAACCCGTCCCACGGCGGGCCAACCCATCTAGACCCGCAACCCGCGTGGGTCGCTCTGTTTAGGCCCGCCAAAATGGCGGATTGATAAAAGTTCAACCCAACCCGCTTAAATTGTTTGGCGGGGTGGGCCAATCCGGCGGACCTAACCCAACTTGACAGCTCTAATAGGGGGTCAAGTTCTTGAAATGACCAAAGTGTTCCTCTGGATTCATGGTGCCATTATTCGTTAATATATGATAGACAAAAAATGAGAGGACAACTCCTTCTTCAAGATATCGTCTGAAAATGACATCTGGCGAGGGATCACCTTTTTCGGAGGAGGTCGTTGAGGGCTAGTTCTCTTCTTGTTCACACAGAAAATAGAAGTAGATCCCATTGAACTTTGAGCGGTGGGCTCTCATATGGGTGCAACCTCCATTGGAGCTACCTCCTCTCCCTCGTCCATTGGGGAGGCCCATCCATGCTAGAGAGTTTCCTTGATTACTATCGCTACCATCTTGGAAAGATCTTCCCAAGAGACAAGACTTTCGACGGTCTCTACAACCACCATTTTCCTTCCTTTCCTTTTTTGCAGTGATGACCTAAACGACGCTAGGACCCTTTTTCTCTTTCGGAAATGACCCGAATAGGTGTAGACCTTGCATATCAATACCCGTCAGTAGGTACCAACGTAGTCGATTCCATATCTCTGATGGTCAATTTATCTCCGGGCTAAAGAGGTGAAGCTTGTGGACAGACGAGTGGAAGAACAAATGAATTAAGTTAAGGACTCAAGCATGAAGAAATAGCATATCCTTTCCTTACCATCACTTAACTTTATATAGGTGGAGGCAGAAGAGTCCATGTGGAATGTCGCATCCGTCACAAGTCGACTATGACGATGATGAATAATTGTTTCGCTCGGTCAATTATGAATCAATCGACTATTGTAAATTTATAATCAATACATGCATTATGTATTAGAATAAACAATTATGTATGACGGTAGTGATGTGATAGAAAATACTCCTCATCAAGTAGCAATGTTATGTCAATAGACAAGCTGAGGTAGAACCTAAATTTCCCAGTTAAATAAAGTGTGAGTTAGCTCAAGTCCATCCGAATCACACTCGAGCTTAGTTCGACAATTATGGTTGACTTGATCTCCTGAGCTAAGATTTGTTAAGCTCAATTCGGTAGTTAGATCGGTCTGATCTCCTATGCTCAGTGATCACCCGAGTTAAGTTCGACATTTTGATCTCTCGAGATCAGACGACCATCCGAGCTTAGTTCGACAGTTAAATCGACGTGCTTCGATGATTCTTTCTATGAAGTCATGTCTCCATGATCTCCTCCACTAAGTCACATCTCCATGATCTTTTCCATGAAGTCATGTCTTCATGATCTTTTATCGGAAGCCACGACTCCACGATCTTTTCCAGGAAGCCACTTCTCCACGTCGCATCTCCCCCTAAAAAAATATGCATTCTTCTCTTTCTATGTAAAGCTAAGAGGAGGGGAACGCGGGAGATCAAATAATCTTTAATTTTCTACTTTCAATCTCTCTCTACTTTATATTTTTTTTTTCAATTTCTGAATTGAGCGTCGGAGGGGCTTCGCGGAAGTACTCCTCGATCCCATTCACATCCATTTTTCGAGTCCTCTCCGGTCTGAAGTATTGTCCGTTCTAATGACCTTGCAAAAGCCGATCTATGGACATCTAATTAACCTCCAATCTCTCGAAGTCACACACATGTCCGACCTAACTAAGCTCTGAAATAAACTGATCTGATTAGGTCAACACACCGAAGACATATCTAATTTATATTAGGAGTTTGGCTAAGATTTTTTTGCTGAATCCTTCCATCCACCGATTTTGAATCGAATCAAACGACTTTAATCGTAAATTGTCAAAGGTTGAGAACGATCAAGACAAAAATGAAATACGGCTCAGATAGAACATCTCTAGTTGAATAAGTTTAATTGGATAAGGAACAATTCGAGTAAGGCCGAAGAGATTTTATATTATACGGCATCTTAATCCGAATTTTTCCTAAAAATTATATAATGTAATACGCCATCCATAGTTTGTAGGATCGTGATCCTACACAGGATCAATTTGGGATCAGAATCAGATCGATTGAGATTAGATCGTAGAATTGTACGATCCTATCAAAACCTTTTAGAATTTCATGGTTAAATATTATTATAATTAATTATACCTAATTAATAATTTAAAAAATCATTTATATATAATTAGATTAATAATTTTGCATTATTACATAACATTTGATATCAAATAATAAAGAATAATTATAGCCATTAAATTACTACCCTTTAAAATTAAAGGGAGCTAATAAAACAAAAAGGGAACATCATAATAAGACGAAGAAAAGAATTTTCGGATTCGTATTTGGAGTTTAAAAAATATTGCATTGACTATATATATATAATAATTATTACAATCAAATTATATACTTTAACTTAAAAAAAATCTAAAATACAACTACTAAGACATTTTAAATAACTCTATCACTAATTAACCGTCTAATCAGGGGCGGATCCAGGATTTTAGATTTGGAGGGGCTGTAATGCAATTTAAATTTTTCGCTCTTTAATCTTGTATCATCGAGAAGGAATTCTCTTCGACCGCATCAGTAAATATTCTAAAAAAAATAACACGAATTAAATCACAATTGGCCTATTTGGTAGTGACCCTCCGATGCTTAAGTCAAAATCATCATGGATGAAAGAAAATATATTAAATATAGTAAAAGTAATGCAGAGTAAAAAAAAAAGAACTTATCTCATGCGTAGCTAGAAACATTTAAGAGACTGTGAAAGAATATTAGATAACACCAGAAGAGGAAGAAACCATCAGATAGCTAGAAAAGAAATGTCATGAAAAATCATAGGAGATCCTCCATGATAATTAAACATTTTAATCCAAATCATGCTGCTCGTTAGAAAATACCACATTAACTTTTCTATTAAAACTAACTATCAAAGCCACTAGGACCCATCCTTGTTTGTCCGTATTCTACCTCAAATAAACATCTATGCACAAGTAGTCTTCTGTATCGAAATAATAATCTAACTACTTCATTAAATTAACACTTTGTGGATTAATAACACCTTAATTATACTTATACTAAACTAATCAATTAATTAATTGATAATTTTCGAGCCTAAATGAGCTTTAATTATAATAATCAGATAAAATCAAATTAGTCAATTAATCTAACTCAGATTAATTAATTTAATCTCAATTAATCAATTAAACTCAAATTTAATTAATCTAACCTTAGATAATTAAGTAAACAGATTAATTAATCTAAATCAATTAACCAATTAAATTCAAATTTAATTAATCTAAATCAAATAAATTAATTAACTAATTAATTAATTAAACAGATAAATTAATCAAACCCAATTAATCAATTAAATCAAAATTTAATTAATTATCTTAAAGTTAATTAATTAATTAAAACGATTAACCCATCTAAAACCAATTAATTAATTAAAATAGATTAATTAATCTAAATTCATCCATTAAACTCTAGATTTAATTAATCTAAATCTAATTAATTATTTAAATCCAACTAAATTAATTAATTCAAATGATCCGATTAATCAAAATTCAAAATTAATTAAATAAAATCTTAATTAACCTAACATCGATGGATTTCGTATGTGGTGAGGCGAAGCGATGGCGATTAACGACGCAGTGGCATGTGATTGCAAACGTGGTGTGACACCGATGGGATAACTTCCGCAATCACGACGTGATTGTGCGCGTGAAGCGGAGGCTAACGGTGGTCGTGGAAGATGCGACTGCAACAACGAGTTGGCAGGGGACAACGACGGACCAATGCACAGCGACGGACTCGCGAGTCGCAACGTGTGAGCAGTGAACGAAGAGAAATTGTGGATGACGGCTACGACACACTAAAAACAATTGAAAAGATGAAATTTAGGATTTCGAAGAAGATGAAAACGAGAAATCATAGGGAGGAGAGAGAAAATAAATATATAGTAATTATATTTTATAGTATTTTTATAGAGAGAATAAATATAGAATTTCGGAAAAGAAAATATTTTATATAATAATTATATTCCTAAAAATAAATATATTACTATATAAAAAATTTATATAAAAAAATATTTTTTTAATTAAAATGCATGGATTGGGGGGGTCGTGGCCCCCCCTAGTCCATGCATAGATCCGCCTATGCGTCTAATTATTCATCTAGTCATTTCTCTATTTATTATATTTATATCACAATTATAAATTATATCTCATTTCTATTTCTTCTCCTTAACTTTATTTTCCTATTAAATTTTTATAAATTAGGATCCAACTTAGATGCTTTTTGTTTTCAATCTCAGCCTTAAAAGCCAACTCTGCTAGTACCACTTCTCTTTTTATTCCCTTTCAGTCTTTTCCCTATATCTTCTAAACCTCATCGACCGTCTTAAATCAATTCATCAATGTGCTTTTTGTTATTCCATTTGCTTTGTCCTTCTTTTACTTCTTTTTGTGTTCATCATTATCTTCTTCAATGTAGTTTAGTTATTTCGATTTGAAATCGATTGGTTAATTAATCTCAAAGCTGAATATTTAATTTATTTTTGAGGAGGGATAAGGTGTTGTGATCGATTTATTTTTTAATATCAATTTGTCTTTGTATGCGTAGATCAAACGATTCGAAAGGGGATAGCTCAGACTCTTCGAATGATGGTGGAGGAGCAATATTTGTAATAGGGTCATTCTCTGCGACAACAACTGTAACTTATTTGGGAGCCTCGCAATGATGAACATCTACTTCAAGTGTTATTGAGTACGCAATTATTTCCTTAAGGAGGTGTAACAGTGACAACACAAACTCTTGTTGTTGAACTCCCTTAGTTCCTCTCCTTCTCCATCTCCTTGTCGTCGTCCCCCGTTACCACGACCGAGGTAATGAGTGACTCCATTGTGATTGCCTCCCTTGCCACTTTGTTCTCTTTGGCGAATGCGACGGAGGATGCAAAGGCTGCGGAAGAGAAAAAAGGTTAAAAAAAATATTTCAATTTGATAGGATCGGTTGAAACGTAGAATCGGTACGATCGCATCGATTATGAACGATCACAATGATCCTAATGCAATTCCATAGAAAAAAACGATCCTATATGATCCAAACCGCCATCAGATAAATACTGAAGCCATTTTTCTCCAATAGTCATAAAATATTCAAAAAAAACTCTGCACCACACAGATCGTCCGTGAACAGGAAATCATTTGGGGCAGTTGGACAGATTTATAGGAACGTGTTTAGATACTTCTTCCACAGGATTACAAACACCTTGCGACTCCATGATTGTTGTCGTGCAATCAGCCAGGAAGAAGAAGATGATGGCGATCGCTTCCCTGTTTATCTTTGTCTGTTTCTTCTCCGCTGTTCTATCGGGCTCGGTGGTCACCCGTTTGCCTGGATTCCGAGGCCCATTGCCCTTCTACTTAGAGACAGGGTCCGGTGCTACCTGCCGCCCCGTGCTTAAGTCTGTCGTGTGATCTCCGTGAAGCTCAGCTTTTACTGGTGCAGGTACGTGGAGGTGGACAGGGAGAACGGTGGCGAGTTGTTCTACTACTTCATCGAGTCGGAGAACAAGCCGGCGGAGGACCCGCTGCTCCTCTGGTTCAACGGCGGCCCCAGGTGCTCTGCCTTCAGCGGATTGGTCTTCGAAATCGGTGGGTGAAATTTTCCTGTTCGCTCTGATTAACTACGCTGGTTTCATAATAGAAATCCACTAGCAGGTCCCCTGAAGTTTGTGACAGCCGAGCACAATGAAAGCTTGCCGAGCTTGGTCTACCATCCTTATTCCTGGACCAAGGTTACTTCTTCTTCTTCTTCTTCTTCTTCTTCTTCTTCTTCTCGGCCTATTTAATTTCTCGAGTAATTGATGAAAACATACATGCAGGTAGCCAACGTGATCTTTTTAGATTCCCCGCTGGGTTCTGGATTCTCATACTCAAGAAAAGACGAAGGGTATGATGCCGACGACGCGTCTTGGTCTGAACAGATTTATAAATTTCTCATACAGGTGGGAAAGACCATATATTCCTGTTCCAATTACTGTAAGTGCCTTAAAGATGTATGTAATCTTTCACTTTTGCAGTGGCTCGTTGAGCACCCACAGTTCATTTCCAATCCCCTCTACATGTCTGGTGATTCATATGCCGGAAAAATTGTGCCTATTGTGGCTAAAAGAGTGATGGATGGTAACTCTATTGTTTGAACATATTTATGTTAATTTACATGCCATTCTCATTCACTGTGATCCAGGTATTGATGAAGGGGAAGAACCACTACTTAACCTCCAGGTAAATTGCTCGAATGGATAGGCCACTGGTAATGAAAGGAAAGAATCTACTTTGGATCTTTAAATTGTTGTCGTCTGACAGAATATGAAAGAAAAATTCTTTACTTATTGATGGGTTTCAGGGTTACTTGATTGGCAATCCAGTCATAAAAGTCGATATAAATTCTCAAATACCTTATGCTCACAACATGGGGATCATATCAGATGACTTATTTGAGGTAATCTCAGTCCCGTTATCGATTCGATCAATTCGGATCGAATGTATCAAAATGATGATCTCTGATATCACCTTACTTTCTGAACTTTTAGATGACACAAAAGTTGCATAGGACAAGATTATCGAAGTTCCACCAATTCACAATGTGCAATGTATCTCAACACATATGACAATGTGAGTTTATACATGCATTGCCTTGTCATGAGCATATTCTAACTTGTATTGATTGGCATGCTTGATGGACCAGTTCTATTCAGAAATTAATCAGGGTCACATTTTGGAAATGGCATGTGCTCCTGACCATGAAGACAATCACCTGCATCGTCGTATGCTTGCGATTGCTGATAAGAGAAACCTAAAGCAGAACTTGCATTTTCTTCGGCCACCTCCGTTTCCTGACCTTCGTTGTCAAGTAAGAACTCGACTGAATGAATCTCTGGTTTCATTGCGCCACCAAATTTGATCAGTGTTCTTTTGTCTTCTTACAGACTTATGGTTATGTTTTGTCATACTATTGGGCTAACAGTAACATTGTAAGGAAAGCCCTCAACATCAAACAGGTATTGGAGCTCTTCTTTAAGATTCAATCATTTAAGAAACAGAGCATGTTGTTGAAATCCTCATAACTAATACACCTTTTGTTCCAAGGGGACAATTAAAGAATGGGTGAGGTGCAATTTTAACTTACCATACACGCACGAATTTAGCAGTAACATCGACTATCATCGTATTCTTTTACAAAGAGGCTATCGCGCTTTGGTTTACAGGTGATTTAGACGATACAAAAATTTATTTGTCAGTTTGTTAGAGAATATCTAGTAGTTCATAAACCTTCTTCATTCTCAACGGTGATCATGACTTGGTGATACCCTTTCTGGGCACAAGACAATGGATAAAGTCTTTGAATTCTTCCATTGTAGATGATTGGAGGTTTTGGCTTGTTGATGGTCAAGTTGCAGGGTGAGGCTTGAAATAGATGTTTTTTTTTTGTTTTGTTTTTTTTAACATAAAACTCAACTTTTGTGAGATTGTTGTTCTAATTGCTCTTTATGCAATGACAATAGGTATACAATGGCATTTTCTAACAATTCGACATTTGCAACAGTAAAGGTGAGATGAAATAGATAAGATGTGTTTTTTTTTTCATTACTTATTAAAATAAATTGTTAGAAATTAGTTGTTTGTGTTCTTAATGTAGGGTGCTGGTCACACGGCTCCAGAGTACAAACCAAAAGAATGTCTAGCTATGATCTCGAGGTGGATTGCAAATGCACCTCTATGATATGTTCTTCCTTGCATCGTGAAACCTCAATCTTAATATGAAGACGATTCATGAAAAAAAAAAAAATAGAAGCAAAATAACACACCACAATAAGGATTGGATTGTGTATCCATGGTCACTTCTATAAAAGATATATTGATAATAATTGTCATTATCTTGATTTCTTGCTAATAATTTTTGTTTGAAATTTGTATTTGTATAGGTTATTTCTGAATTATGATCGAACTTAAAACTCTGGCCCGATTTTATTTTTAAATTATGATCGAATTGTCAAATAAAATCAAGAGCTTGATAACATCTAAAAGAAAACAAGCTCGAGCTTTAAAAAAAGAAACTAAAATAAACTTAAATAGTGGTTTTAGTAACTCAATTAATTTTAAATTTAATTTCCCTAAAGAATCGTGAGCAACACAAAGTTTAAAATAATTTTCTTTGTTTACAACTTTAATTTCACTTAAGAGAACGTGCATGGTTAGAAAAGTGGAAAAAAAATTGATTGAAAATGACTCAATTCACAAGAGTCATAGGACTGCTTGAAGAAAAGAAAAGTTCATTCACAAAATAATAATAAAAAAGTAAATTCATAAATGAATTTTAAGCCCGTCAGTATATATATATTCATGATGAATAAAAACGGAAAATATTTTAATTTATGCATAATTTTTTACTTTCCTTGCTTCCGACCTCTAGCAAGATACAAATCAGACTAAATTCAGACTTGTAATCTGGTTAATAAGTCAATTATCCATTGACCCAGTTACACGGGTTGGAATCGTAATCGGCCTGTCACCCAGTGGCCCGATTACGATTAAGATCCAAATATGAATCGACGGTTAGAATTATCAGTTCATAATTTTTTTTCCATTCGAACCATTGGTTCTGATCGTTTAGCATACAGAAAAAAATATTTTTTGAATGGTAGAAATTATGTGATCATTTGTTGATAATGTCTATGACATAAAGATTGTCATTCTCCACATTAAATGCAACAATCAAGAAAATAAGTAGTTTTGAAAGCATTTCGAAGTAGTTATGTTATTCGTATTTCAATTACCCTTAACATCTCACCCATACTATGTGTCTCAAAACATGTTCACCTTATATATTTTGTGAGATGATTTTAACTTGATTAAAGGTAGTCAACCTTGGGTTAGATTCGGATTTAACCCTTAGCTCATCAAGTAAACTTTTCGAGAAATTGGCTTCTAGGTCGTGGCGAGGCACAGAGTCCTTCTTTGATCGGAACAACGACCACTTCCTTAGACAAATCCAAATTCAAGAAATTGATTACTTGAGTCACTTAAGATTACTTCCTGGTCTAATTAGTTTAGGATACGACAAGGTAGCTTCAGCTAGTTCAACTTAGCCAAGTCCACCAAATTAGATACGCCTTATCTAGCTCGAATACACAAGATCTTGTTTCCTTAACGTACTATCATCTCGCCGCGTCCTGATACTATGTTATCAAGGTTGACTAACTATTGGTCCTATCTAGCCATTCTAAAAATTAAAAAAAAGATTAACTAAGCATGCAAAGCTTTAACTAAGAAAGTGGGTACACGATTTTAGTACTAGCTCCTCCTGGACCATTGAACCAACATGGTCTATCCACATAGTGGACTTGATCCTGGGGAATCCAATACTTGTTGGTCTTTATATGTGAATTCAATAGAATTTTGGGGATCCATACTTGGACTCTTTGATGACTACGATTTACAATAGACATGTAAGATCGATTCGTAGTCTTTGACCTAAACCCGAGTCCGTCTTTGTTGTACATGGCTCTTTGGGTTCCAAGAAGTCGGTTAAGATTCTTGGATCCCAACGAGAACTTTTCCAATTTAGCCTCGAGCTCTTGAACTCATCCTTTCAAGAGAGAATTCTCCTTCTCAAGTTTTTCAACTTGAGTTGAGTTTCCCTCTTGAACTTAACTAGTTGAAGAGGTTAGAGTAGCCTTTTGCTTGAGGGTTTCAACCTCCTCAAGCAATGACTCAACTCTAGACTCGGACTTAGTTAATTTCCTATTTAACAACTTAATTGCATGATATAAATTTGCAATTAGTTAACGACTTACCTTAATCTTTTCTTTTGACCCGGTTTTGAGTCTTGTCTCGAATTCATCCTAAGAGTCAGAGTCGGAGTTGGATTTGTAGTCGACTTCGGACTCGAACTCTACCAGTTTCGCCATGAACGCCAAGTTGTTATTTTGATCTTCTTCCTCCTCCCACGTTGCTTGAAAAACTTGCTTGGGTTGCTTGTATTTTGGCTTCATTTTTGGGCAGTCTGACTTGTAATGGCTCTTCTTGTTGCACCCGTAGCATGTGTAGGTTTGTGGGGGTTCCTTGTTCTTCAATTGCTCTCTTTTCTTTTTAATTATTCTCCGAACTAGATTGACTAGCTCGACCTCCATCTCTTCTTCGAATTCCGATTCGGATTTGTCTTCCGATTCGGATTCTTCTTCTTCAGGAGATATCTTACTCCTTGCTCTTTGTCTTCTTTGTCCTGCAAATGACGCCATACCTTTCTCGGTCAGGACCGCGCTCGTCTGTTCATGTAACTCAAATTCGGAAAAAAATTCATCTAATCTAATCCTAGACAAACCTTTAGATACCTTGTAGGCATCATCCATGGATGCCCACAAGGTGGTCCTAGGAAAAGCATTAAGAGCGTACCTTATTATGTCTTGATTCTCGACTTTTTGTCCGATCGAGTGGAGTTCATTCATGATCTCCTGGATCCTTGCGTGTAATTGGGTGGCAGTCTCATGTTCCTGCATTTTAAAATTAAATAATTTATTTAATAATAAATCACGCTTACATACCTTCGTGTCAGTCGTTCCTTCGTGTAACTCAATGAGCTTGTTCCATAAGTCCTTCGCGCTTATGAATGGTCCAACCCGATTGAGCTCCTCCTTGGAAAGACCGTATTGTAGGATTTGGATTGCCTTTGCATCGGCCTCCACTTGCCACTTCATGGTGTTGGTCCACTTGTCGCAATCTAGGAACTCACCGTCTTCATTGGTAGGTAGCGAGAATCCAGTTTGAATCACGATCAACATCTCTACTTGGGTTTTTAAGTAGCACTTCATCTGACCCTTCCAGTAATGGAAGTCATCTCCGTTGTAAAATGGAGGTCTGGCGGTGCTAAACCCTTCGAGATGGGCTATCTAGACCAAATCTTGCACACAAACAAAAAGACATGAAAAAAGTTCCAAGACTTCGCCTTGGATTAGTAGTGCGGGAAAAAAAATAGTAAAGAAAAATGAAACGAAAAACAATACGAAAAGAAAATAAAATTGCTAGATTGGTGGTTGCACCAAATCGTAGCGCCCCCGCTCTGATACCAATTGTTGGATCGAGTAACTCGCTAGAGGGGGTATATAGTGAGAGAAAAACTTTCTTTTTGTTTTCGATAAACCACGAGTATTGAATGCAGTGGAAATGAAATTAAAGCAAAATCAAAGGACACAATTTTGTTTTTACTTGGTTCACAACCAAACGGTTGCTACTCCAAGGCCCTACGATCCTAGACCGCGTACGAAGGGGAAATCCACTATAGAGTCTCCTCCTGGTTGGAGGTAGGAGACAATGATTACACAAAAAGAAAAACTCGAGGATGAGGCAACAAGCATACCTCACCTCGTACGATAAAAGCTCCGATTACAAAATTAAGTACAAATGAAATAACTAAATGAATCTACTGACGAAGTAGAGTGGAGATCTTTGGTTTCGTGTTGGCGTTATGGCGGTGTTACGACGGTGTAGAACTTCGGCATTGTGGGAGGACTTTTAGAGAAATTGAGATGACCTAAAGGGATGAAACCCCCTTTCTTTTATAACCTTCTAACCCCCTAAACGTTGAGTCCAAGATCTGATCCAAATGGACACCTCACCCCAAGAAAAAGGGGTTCTTATCTTGACCTTCATCGAAGTGGATAGTTTGAATAGCGATTGGTGATGCGGCGACGATCATTGCCCAATATAGCACAAGACAAACGAAAGATAGTAAATATGACGGTTCCTTACCATCCGATCTCGACTTAGACCTTCCACTGGAAGTCTTAGTCGGATCGCCGCCTACAATCGTCCCCGTATAGAGGACATGACCTTACCATCTCTTTTCGCACTCGTGCTTACCTCCGGTCCTTTCTGACCAATCACTTAGCTTTCGGTCTTCACCTGGGTTCTTCGACTCCCACGAAGTTCTCTCGGTGTCGCCCGACCACCATGGTTTCTCGACTCGAGATTCTTCGGATGTCGCTGACCTTCGGCTTAGCTTAACTATTTCCTGCACACTTAATTCAGCTCATGAGATAACAATAAGACCTTAACTTTGGATCTTTGCCATAATCAAAACCTAGGTTCGATTATCTGGTGCCCCTACACCAACATAAAGCAGGTATCTTGATAGTGCTACAAGAAATTTGATTAAGTGGTTACTTCATTTGATTTTTAAGAAGAAAGTTGATCAATATATATATGTCAAGTTCAGTGGGAGTAAGTCTATAGTACTTATCCTATATGTGGATGACATCTTGTTTGCAAGTGAATAATTGTTAAACGAAATCAAATAATTTCTATCAGGTATGATGCAACTCAAACTTTTTACCTCCTTTTGTAGAAAATCATGACGTTAAGAAGGCTTAGGGTCCTCTCCAGCCGCAACAGTAAAGGTTGATATCAATGAAGAAAACAACAGAGAATGGGGACACGAAGTTTAACGTGGTTCGGAATTCCAATTCCCACTCCATGGGATAAGCTCTAGAGCGAGCTACGGTGCTAAACACCTCAACTATAAAATCCCTCCTTCTCGAAAGTACTTCCGGAGGTAGAGAAAACCTCTTACATATAGAAAAACATGTACAGAGTAGAAGAATGAATAAAGATTCTCTGCCTTCTTCCTCCGTCTCCTACCCTCCTTCCCCCCCTCCCCCGACCACTAGTCTCTGCCCAGAAGAACTCCTTTGCTTAACCTCCCGGCCAGAGAGAGAGAGAGAGAGAGAGAGAGACGATGTGTAGAGATTTCTCTTCAATGGAGTCGATCCCCTTCCTCTTCCTTTCTTCCCCTCTTTTATCTCTATTACTCCTAGAGCCAGTTGTGATATAACAAACTATCGGAATCAGCATCCACATGGAAGGCCCTCCATCCTATGGAATAATTTTGTTAAGAAGTTAGTGAATGGGGACTCGTGAGAATCTTAGGAGGGGTCCTAGTTTGTTATACTGCATAACAAACTCTTATGAGCAAGCGTATCGAGGAGCGTCCTCCCCTTTTCTTTTTTTTCCCTAGTCACCTCCTCTGACTTTTATATCAACTCGACCCTATTTCCCGGATGACCCTTGGCTTACTTCCCCGATGTACTTCCCTTTACCCTTCTGGTTTACTTAAATCGAAGTGTATATGACTCAACTCGGCTTGCCGAGTCGATATTTGGCCCCGTCTTAGCCATAAGACCCATGCATTTATACCCCCCTTAATTCCTCGAGTCATTTCCCGACTCGCTTCCCGAGTCACTTATCCAGTTTCTTTCTGGCCATCAGACTTCTCCGTCCTACCCCGTGTTGTCACCTCATCACCTCGGTTTATTTTCCCCAGTCAGGTCTAGCCAGACCAGGTCATATATCACACACTACATCTCTTTCCTCATACTTCACCCTGATGGTCGTGGTTCCTCTTTCCAACTCCTATATCATGTTATAGCAGTATCATTAGCCACCCCTCTAAAATAGTCAAACGAAGCTTTGAGTTTGACTTTCTAAGTGAGAAACCCTCTTCTCTGTCATCTTCTTTTAACTCCTCATCTTCTTACCAGTAGCTTATCAGGCCAAGATTTTATTTTCCCCTACTTACCCTAAGTATATAAAACGTTTTATTGGGCTGATGGGCCCTACTTCCCCATTTCTAGAGGGAAGTTTAAAAGCGAAATCTCCGGCTATCCCTTCGTCATATGCGCACTTCTTCTCCCTTGGCTTTGATGTTTCTTCTCCCACCCGACGACTCCCGTTGGTGACCGCCCTACGCCTACACCTCCAGCACCTAGGAATCTCTTTCTTTCCAAAGACCATCCTCTTCCCACCGCAAGTAAGTGCCCTTTTTACCCTCTCTCCATGGCTCCGAAAAACCCTAGCTCAACCCCTTAGTATGAAAGCACTATCACATGACTAAACAGAAACCATCCCTTCCTAGATTCCAAAGATCTGTTTATAGATACTTCGGTAAAATGCCTTTTCTCTTCTACTTCCTGTAGACCACATCTTTCCCCTCCGGGCTTTCACTGTTTCTTCTCTGAACAACTAGACAATGACCTTCGACTTCCAGTACCCACTATTTACTTTGAACTGTTAGAGTTTTATAAGCTACCTATCAACCAATTAGCTCCTAATGCCTTTCGAGTATTGGTAGGCACCGTTGCAGTATTCAAGCACTTAGAACTTCCTTTATCCTCGCTAATGTTCCATTGACTCTTTCAGTTAAAATTTTCAAAGACCGATATTTTTTATTTTGCTAGCCATCCTGACTGTCAATTCTTAATGAATAGGCCCTCCTCCCACAAAGGGTGGAGGGATTTATACTTCTTTGCCCAACTCCCTACTCCACTCCCTCATTTTGACACCTGGAAGATTGACCTTCTAGAGGTACCTCCCTTCTAGGATTGTAAGCTTTAATGCCCTTTTGCTAAGGTCTGCGAGATGCTGAGAAAACACCACTATAACTCCAACCTCTTATTGGATGTTCACATCCTGAGCCATCACGGGTTATTCCCCTTCCACTTGGATGACCCGGTCGTCATAGGTAGGATACTATCAACATTCAGTGCATAGTGTCTATTAACCTTTATTACTATTACTCAATGTTCTGGATATCTTGAATTGCAGATGACTTAATGCAGAGGGCCCTAATCAACGGAGAGAAGATGGTTGTCGACCATCCCTCCAAGAAATGGAGAAGGGGAAAGGCTCCCATTCTCTCTTCCTCTCCCCACAAGAAACTCCGACCGCGTCAAGAAAGTGCCCCCAGCTCTTCCACTCTTTTGGTATCTTCTTCCTCTCACTCCTCTACTCCCCCTCCTCTTAAGCTCAACAGACGTCATCGTCTTGTCATTTCTGAGCCCATGGGGGAGGGTATTCAATCTCCAGTCCCCCCTTTACTCACTCGCGAGGAGCCCTCTCCTTCTCTACCTACTTCTTCCTCTCCTTCTCTACCTACTTCTTCCTCTCCTTCTTTCCCGGGCAGAGGAATTGACCCTCCCACATCTTCCTCTCCTCTGCCAGCCCCTATAGAGCTATCTCCTTCACCTTCTCTCCCCTCTAATTTTGCTCCTGCTGACCCCCCGTTCCTGCTGAAGAATCTTCTCTTCCCATGGGAGATATTCTCCTTTTAAATTTTCCTACTACTACTTTAGGGTTTGTGCTCAAGATCCATAGTACAGAGGAGGTAAAAATTTTCCTTCAATCAGGAATGCAAGGCCCCTTCGAGCGCATGTGAAAACACATATCAGAGGTTTACTCTCTTACCCTCTTTGTACTTAAAATACCCTGTTACTCACCTTCACAGTATATTTTCCTCTTCCCTAGGTGGTCACCGATTATAATGAAACAACACAACACCTGGCTGACTACCAGTCCACAATGGCTACTCGCCATAACACCTCCCAAGCTTAGTAGAAAAAGCTAGCTCACAACTAGCTGAAAGTAAACAGCGGGAGGCTGCTTTAGCTGCTCGTTGTGAAGAATTGATGAGCCAATTAACGACAGCTAGGCGCAAAAAGGCAAAAACTCTGAAGAAGAATAATGCCCTTCATCACCGGTTGTTCTTGCAAATCGACAAGATTCAACATGCTAACTCTCTGGCCCAGGAACTGTTGGAGCACAAAGTTTAACTCAAAGAGGTAGAGGCTAGAGCATCCCAATCCTCGATTGCCCTCCTACAAGCTCAATCAACCAATGAAACTTTGGAGGCTTCCTTATCAGTCTACCGAGCACAATTGGAAAGCCTCTCCTCTAAAGTATCTGCCTTTCCTGGGGCATTGACAGACATTACAGGACAACTACAAGCACTGCAAAAGGAACATTCTGAAGCCATAACCTCCCTGGGCCAACATGTCATAACAACCGTCAAAGAAAAGGATGCTCTCGTCACCCAGATGGCCAATAATGAAGCTCAATGGAAAGAGTTGGAGGAAGAATTGCGAACACAATGCGCCAATAAAGGGGCAGAACTATTCATATTAGGCTTCGAAGGGGCTCACGAACAACATGCTGCCCAGGGCCACCTTCTCCGGGTACAAACATCAGTTATTTGAATGTAGAGGTTGCTATGGCAAAATATCCAAATGAGGTCTTCGATCTATAGTTCCTAATCCTTGTGCTCTATATTGAATGATTTGTAGATATAAAATATCTAAATTTGATAAAATAGTCTGCATTTCTTCCCCTCTTCCTGAGTTAAACAGACGCTTCCTCTTTACTACACCTAATCATCCCTGATCGAAAACTCTCCTGGTGCCAGTCGACTGATACTTTACTTCCTCCGTGTTGGAGATTCTAAGATCATGCATAGCAGAATAAGAGAATAAAAACAATTTTTATTTCATCCCAGACATCCCCTGGGGGCCAGAAAAACTTGTTTCGGCATAATCACATGAAAAACATGCAAGGAGAAGGAGAAGTTATACCTTCATGATTCTTTTGAATCCGTCGAAACCACAAGCAACACCAACGGGCCTTGCCTCTATCAGTATCCACACCGGGATCACCTGAGATAACTCCTAGAGAAGCAAGTATTTGTCTCCGATTGGTGCTAGCCAATCGGCGGAGACAAGGGAAGAGGAGAGAGGAGAGAGCAACGATGGCTACCAAGGGAGAAAACCTAAACAAAAAACCCTTAGCCAAAGATTATCAAGGGATATATTTATATATCTCTTGATTAGGTCATCTTAGGAGGCTTAAACGGAACATATCTTACCATAATTATCCCATAATTAAGGTAAAAATAACCCAGGAAATTTTTATAAAGAGAAATCTCCAAAATCGGCGGAGATGCGACACAACCGTGTGAATTCACATGGCCTGGTCATGTGGA
Source organism: Wurfbainia villosa (assembly GCA_025175895.1). Taxonomy (NCBI): domain Eukaryota; kingdom Viridiplantae; phylum Streptophyta; class Magnoliopsida; order Zingiberales; family Zingiberaceae; genus Wurfbainia; species Wurfbainia villosa. The sequence goes on along the minus strand of CM046001.1, from coordinate 102,986,497 downwards.
TTCACATGGTCGTGTGTTTTCACACGGCCTGGCCGTGTGTCTCTCTGGGCACAGCCTAGACTTTGCCAATTTGCAACCAGAGCCAGGCACGGCCCGCACCAAGTTATGCACGGTCGTGTGAGGCTTTGTATGGTTCGTTTGACTTCATTTAAGTGTGATATGGTCGTGCTAAGTCCAACAAAACCATAGGAGGTTCCATAGCCTCCGTTTCACACCCCCTTGGTCTAGTCCAACCAGACATATCCTCTCTCAATAAGAATCTCATTCTCAGACTTGTTTTACATCTCGAGATCACCCATAGTGCGTGTGACCCAATAGGTTCCCAATTATGTTAGTCATTCATAATTAACCCCTTAATTATGAATAGATCATGAGTGACACCTAGCAGTACATCATAACCCCCAATTGATTGGAAAGTCTAAATTGACTTCAGAATATTTTCTAAACCCTTCAGCAACTCCAGTTGTTCGTGCCTTGTTCCTTTCACTCATCCTATACCCACTTGGTTCGGGACATGGTCTCTGTGTTCATCCCCACTAGGCTAACTACATCACACCTAGCCCAAGTTAATTTTCTTGTCCTGTGAATTCAAGTTACTCCTACATGTTCCGAAGAAGACCATCTTCTTAACATGCTTGCTTTGGCCAAAGACTTCTGTGTAACAATCCTGACAAGAGGCCTAGGGTATACATCTTATTTATCAGGAGTGGTGAAGCCTCTGTGGGTTATTCAAACACCTTCGATCACTTTGGCATATATCCAATCATCCCAGAGTTACACCTACTATGTAGATGGCTACGAAGAAGTCAAAGTACAAGGCACCATGATCAAGGTGACTTGAATACCTCAAGTCTAAGGAAGCTCACACTCAAGCTGCAATGAGATCTTCAACGACATATAGAACCATATGAAGTCTCATAGCAGGTCACTCCAATGAACTAGTTACCATAACTAGCATCCACATGTTCACTCTCAGCATCCCTATGCTTCCATTCAGTGAGTACTGAATGCTTGGATAAACCAAGGAGCATAACATGTGCTAGTCTCACAGAATTGATGATGTCCAATCTCATCAATTCATCGACTAGGGATAGTTTCAATACTTGCATATTTACAAATGATGAGATACCTACTAATTGTTATCCAATCACAATTTCTCTCATGCTATGCATTGTATTGTGGACTTCAGTACATGAGTTTAAGATTCAATCAAATACATAGATAATGTACACTCAAATAGTGAATTTTATTAACAACTTCTAAGGCGATTGCCTTAGGACACCTCTCAATTACATCAAACTCTCACTTGTCCTACAACCAATCGCCTTGGTATCTAATACCATAGGCCTCTATATGCCTCTCGAATTTTTCTTGGGGAAGAGGCTTTGTCAAGGGATCTGCTAGATTTCTATCAGTGGAAACTTTCTCTATTTGTACGTCTCTTCTACTAATGATCTCTCTGATCAGATGGTAATGACGTAGTACGTGTTTGGATCGCTGATGAGCCCGTGGTTCCTTCGCCTGTGCAATGCCGCCATTGTTGTCGCAGTAAACCGATAATGCTTCAACAATGCTCAAAACTACTCCAAGTTCAGTAATGAATTTCTTGATCTAGACCGCCTCCTTTGCTTCTTCAGAAGTTGCAATGTACTCTGCCTCCGTAGTAGAATCAACAATGATATCTTGCTTGGAACACTTCCAACTCATCGTACCTCCATTCAAGATGAATATGTATCCAGACTGAGATTTGGAATCATCCTTATCTGTCTGGAAGCTGACATCACTATACCCGCTTACTACCATATCACCTCCTCCATATACCAAGAACAAATTCTTAGTCCTTCTCAAGTACTTAAGGATTGTCTTGATAGCCACCCAATGGTCCATACTAGGATCCGACTGGTATATACTCGTAATGCTCAAAGTGTACGATACATTGGACCTCGTACATAATATAGCATACATGATCGATCTTATAGCTGACGCATATGGGATCTGACTCATGCGAATCCTCTCGTCTTCCATGCGCGGACACATAGACTTCGAAAGGTGAATCCCATGTCTCATGGGAATAAAACCTTTCTTGGATTCTTCCATGCTAAACTATTTTAGCACTTTGTTTATGTATGTAGACTGCGAAAGAGAAAGCAACCGATTCGATCTATCTCTATAGATCTTAATCCCCAAAATATAGGTTGCTTCTCCCATATCTTTCATGGAGAACATTTTGGACAACTAGAACTTGAATGTTTGCAAAATAGGAATATCATTTCCTATAATTAATATGTCATCGATATACAATACTAGGAACACGACCGCACTCCCACTAACCTTCTTATACACACAGGGCTCCTCAGGATTTTGTGAGAAATCAAACTGTTTGATTTTCTCATAAAAATGGATATTCTAACTCCTGGATGCTTGCTTCAATCCATAAATGGAACGTTGAAGCTTGCATACTTTGTTCTTGTCAATGGATGTGAAACCCTCAAGTTGTATCATATATACATCCTCAGACAGGTTTCCATTAAGGAAAGTTGTTTTCACATCCATCTGCCATATCTCATAATCAAAATGAGCCGTCATGGCTAGGAGTATCCGAATGGATTTAAGCATAGCTACTGGTGAAAATGTTTCGACATAGTCAACACCTTGCCTTTGACGATAGCCTTTTGCCACTAATATACTTTTATAGGTAATAATATTACCATCCATGTCAGTTTTCTTCTTGAAAACCCACTTTCACCTTGTAGGCGTTATGCCTTCGGGCGGGTCTACCAAGTTCCAAACCTGGTTTTCATACATGGAATTCATTTCCGATTTCATGACTATTATCATCTATCCATGTCTGAACTATTCAGTGTCTCTTCGTAACTAGTAGGTTCCTCATCATCTATGAGCAACACGTCATTAGATTCACTTATGAGAAATCCATATCTCTCAGGAATCCTACGTGTCCTACTAGATCTATGAGGAGGTGGTGTATTATTAGGTTCATCTATTACTTCATCCGAATGAGTAATTAGTTGTGGTTCTTGACTAGGCATCTCTTCTGTGTCTACCAGAGCCTCTTGAACTACACTTAGTTCAACCTCACTCCCACTGTTTTCCTGTAAGAGAAACTCCTTCACTAGGAATACAACATGCCTTGAAACAAACACCTTTTGTTCCAAGGTATGATAGAATTGGTAACCCCTCGTTTCCTTAGGATAATCAATAAATAGACACTTATCAGACTTAGCCTCCAGCTTGTCTGATACTGTCCTCTTCACATAAGCAGGACAACCTCATATCTTCAAATAAGATAAATGAGATTTTCTACTTTTCCACATCTCATATGGAGTAGTAGAGATTGTCATAGTCGGGACTTTATTTAACAAGTAAACAGCGGTCTCGAGTGCGTAACTTCAAAAGATTTTTGGAAGACTTGCATGCTGCATCATTGACCTAACCATGTCCAACAAAGTTCGATTTCTCCTTTCAGCCACACCATTATGTTGTGGCGTGTAAGGTGGAGTCCTTTGGGACAAGATACTATTGTCCCTTAGATAATTTTGAAACTCTTAGCTTAAGTATTCACCACTGTTGGTGCAATCGGCCCAGGTCACGATTGACCAGGACTCGAGTTTGGCTCGAGTGATGTTTTGATGTGTTTTGATGTTTCGACAAAAACATATGACAATGTAATTGTCATTTGGTAAAGTCCAAGTCTTGAGTACTTAGCATGGAAAGTCCAAGTGGGACACTTGGCATTGGGAAAAGTCCAAGCATGGGTCTTGGCAATGTAAAGTCCAACATGGGTTGGCAAGGGAAAGTCCAAGCATGGTCTTGGCATTTGAGAAGTCCAAGCATGGTCTTGGCATGGAAAGTCCAACATGGGTTGGCATTTGAAGTCCAAGGGGATTGATATTGGCGGCGTAAAGTCCAAGCGGTAGTCTTGGCAGCATAAGTCCAATGGTTGGCGGCGTAAAGTCCAAGCGGAGTCTTGGCGGCGTAAGTCCAATGTGCCTTGGCGGTGTAGACACCGTTAGCATGACATAGCCGACGGAAGCACCTGAAGGCTAGCGCGAGGGATGAACAAGTCATGGATGACTTGGAGGGATCCGAGAGGCGTGAGGCTGATGGAGGTGACTAGAAGGCTTAGGTCTAGGCTAAGGGTGGTCTAGCAAGTATGGGGGAACCATACTTGAGTTAAAACCTCATGTTTGAGGTGTGCCAGTCGACTGGTGCCATGTGGCAGTCGACTGGACCGAGTCAACTAGGGTTTGACTGCGGGTTATAGCCTAGCAGTCGACTTCCATAGGTTAGCGATCGATGGCTCGGCTGATCGATCGTCTGATCACCGACCGGTGCTCGAGAATTCGGCCACGAGATGGAGTCGAGACTCGATCGTCGTGAGGACTCCATCGGCCGATCGATGGTAGTTCCGTTGGACTTCTCCAACGTGGAACTAGCCGTTGTCTCACGACAACAGTGGCATCAGTCGACTGATGGTCTCGATCAGTCGACTGATCGACTTTTTCCAGCACAGGTTGAAGCTATATATGGAGCTCGTGGTGGAAGAAAATGGCATGGTTCTTTGAGGCGATTTGGGGCGAGTTCTGCGCAATTGGGGTCTCAAGTGCTACTCGATCAACCAAGTGATCAAGCATTCAAAGAGCATTTGTAAAGTGTTTCCTTTACTTGTATTGCTTTGTATTTCACTATATTGCTTGTATTCATTTGATTATTGTTGTAATCATATTATGCGAGGTTTCTCCACCTCCGGATTGTTCCGAGAAGGAGTTATTTGATAGTGGTGTGTGATTGGCATCGCTAGGGCTCATTTGAGCCCGATCCGTGGAGTAGGAACCGTGCGGTTCCGAACCACGTTATATACTCGTGTTAGCGTGTTGTGTTTTCATTATTGTTATTGTATTATCTATATTCCGCTGCGCTAACGAATTTGTAGACACACCCGCGGTTGAATTCCATTGACGCTAATCACCCCCCCCCCGCGAGCCGTACAAAGGTCCAAACAAGTGGTATCCGAGCCCGGGGCACTTCAAAGGACTCACCGCCGAGAGTTGAAGCAGCTAGAGGGAAGAATTTGGAATTTCAAGAAAAATTGGGTGACGACGTCAACATCCCACCTTCCTTCAACCGCGAACATTTCGCGTATTGGAAAGGTAGAATGCAATATTTTCTAATGACAAATATAGAAAATTGGTTTGCCGTGACTATAGGTTTTGATGCTCCGAGAGGAGAAAACGGCGAAATCCTCAAGATGAAGAGATGGACCGAGGAGCAACGGGAAAAATTCAAGACAACCGTTAAGGTAACAAAAATGCTAATTGATTTGATACCTAACGATATTTTGTCTAGATTAGGAAGCTATAGGGATGCCAAGGAATTGTGGAACAAGTTGATCAAGTTCCACGAAAATCCTGAATCGGTCCAAGAAGATTAAGAGGAGGAGACCGAAGAAGAGAGCTCATCCTCAAGTGAAAGTGAGGAATCGGGAGGAAGTGAGAGTCAACTTCCGGATCGGAAGAGGAAATAGAAGAAGAGGAGAGACCATCTTCTACACCGAGCAACCTCAAGAAGAAGCTCGATCCGGCCAAGATTAAGAACCCCAAAGTCCAAATACCGTCTCCACCAACGAACTAGGTAACACAAGCAATTTAGTTTTAAAAAAAAAACATATTATTTGCTTTGAGTGTAGGGAGTATGGGCATTACAACAGCAAATGCCCAAAGAGGATCAAGAAAGCTCCTGCCTAAAAGTCAACAAAAGTCAACACGCCGGTTCTCCAAGTATAAAGAGCAAGGAGCAAGTCATTTGCTTCAAGTGCCGGCAACCGGGGCATTACCAAAATCAATGCCCTAGGGGGAGCAAAAAGACCCAAGAAGGAGCATTACAAGTAGGGGAAGCCACTAAGGCAAACCCTAAGGTATATTTAAATAATGCTCCGTCTAATTTAAGTATTAAAAAGCATGCTAGAACTAATTTTAGCAATTGTGGTATGTATCATAAAGAGCATGCTAGAAATAACAAACATATGTGTTTAGGAGCTAAGAATGTTCACCTTAAGAATAAGGAGAAATTTGGGACTAATGTCCTTAGAAAAACAATACCTAAGAAATCTATTAAGAAAATCCAAGAACATCTAGGGTTTAATCCAAAATGGACTAGGCATTCGCCAAGAAAGTCCAATGCCCAAGAGTTAAATAAAAATTCTAAAATTGGGCAATTAGAATTAGAGAACCAAGCCTTGAGGTCAAGGCTTGAGAAACTTGAAAATACCCTAAATAAGATACAAAATCAATCTAAAGGGTCTAATGGTCAAACTCCTAGGTCAAGAAGTCAAAGTCAACATCTAGGACCTAAGAGTCAAAAGTCAACCAAGGGCAAGAATGGTTTGGGTCACAAACCTAAGTGCAAGGTGACTTACCATAGTGTTCCGTTTGACTATGGGACACTAACTAGGTCTAGGAAGACCACGGTCAATGGGAAAGTCATTCCTATAGTTGACCAAGGTTTGTGCCTAGTGACCAAGGTTTCGAAGAAACCTAGGATGGCCACCAATAAGGTTGTTAGGGAGGCAATCCCTAAGTTTAACCTAGGCAAGACCAAAATGACCAAGGCTAATAAGCCTAGGAGGGTCATTAGGAAGGTATCTAGGGAGGTTATCCCTAAGGAATACCTAATGAACCCTAGGAGCTCGAATCGATTTTGGATTCCTAAGAGCGTGATTGATTCACGCTAAGATGGGTTTAGGGTGTGCCAACCTTGATTGGATGGGTAGTTAACTCAACCATAATAAAGGTGGCACTTTAAGGTTACTTTCAAGGTTATGGTTACTTTGGAAATATCCTTGAGTTTTAATTTCAAAGAATTTTAGGTTGTGTCAATATATATCTTGAAAACATGAAAATCAATAAAATTGACACTATCTAGATTTAGAGGTCATAGTGTGTACTTTTGATTATTGGCACACTTGGGAAGGTCATGTATCAAGAAATGTGTGGTTAAGATGTAAAGGTAATATCTAGAGTGATACTCAAGTGCCACACAACTTGATGTCTTATATTCACCATGCTTCATATGTTTTACCATATGTTTGCATGAAATGAATGTCTAGGATAGATTACATCTCACAAAACAAGTCTTTTACCTTGATTGTGTATTTCAACACTTAGAAAGGGTGAGATGTTAGGTTTTGGAAATCATTGAATGTTAATGTTTGCAAAAATGAAATAAAACATTAAAATACATGAACAAATACATAAATAAAAGTATAACATCAATACATTCAAGATACAAGATCTAACGTGATAAAATGGAACAATTAAGATGATAAAATCGAGATTTCGATTTTGAATCGAAATCGACATCGACATCGATCGATGCTATCACGATCGATAACACCAGAGCACGATACGATACGGCCATCAGTCGAGTGCTAGCTCCATGACTCGACGATCGACCATTAGTCGATCGATGGTATCGTTTCACCGAGGAAGGCCATCACGAGTGCTCGACGAGCAATGAGTGATATGCACATCACCGATCGATGAGCAACATCACGATCGATGCTATCAGAGCACGCTATGTAAGGTTCAACAGCGATCGCCGAGCCGGATCACCGATCACGGCCGGTAAACCCGAAAGAATCAAGAGCATCGATCGATGCTCCACATCACCGATCGAATCGTGTTTTAAAACGCGAACCGCTAGGGTTCGGCATTTCACGCGATTTAAAGCTTCTTCCTCCTTCGATCTCCGACGCTGCCTCCCTCTCCGACCAGGCTCTTCCGTGTCAACCTTCCAAAGTCCTAGGTTTGATAAGCATGTCTCTCCCCTTCCTTTGTTTTTGACCTATCTTGGAGCACTAGTTCACACGATTTAGGGTTTATTGTCTTTGTTCCGTTTAGGGTTCGTGGTGAAGCTTTCCGACTTTTCCGCGATCCTCAAAGAACTCTTGAGTCTTCCCTCACACACACATGGCGCCTAAGTAACGATTCTTCTTCCGAGCCCTAATTTTCATTTCCATTACAATGTAGGTTTATCTAATCGCGTATTGTTGCCATTGCATTGCATATCATCACATTACATTCATAATAGGAGAGCCCGTAGGAATGATCCATCCGAGAGTGAATCTGGTTGTACCAACCTATGTTGGTTAGGTACATAGATAGGAATTTTTTCGATAGGCATTGTAGTGACGCGTCATGGAACTCATTGCATACTACAATTTGATGAAGATCGCCTTGTGCACGCATCCAATCAATGATGACCTTATTAAGGAATTCTATCAAAACCTTAAAAGGTAGATGACGGCCCTACATACACTACTCACTGAAAACGCGATGAGTTCACTCTCGCAATACTGCAGAGTTTCTCGAGTGTAGGCCGTCAAATGATACCTTTATCTTCTACCCTACCATGGACTTTCCCCTCGAGCCTTTTGCCCATATCACTATGGAGTCCATGCATGAGCGCATTTTTGGTTATCCACGCCCACCGCCCAAAACCTATTTTCTATCATCGAAGTTATGCAGACTGACAATGTCCTTTATAAGGTCATTGTTGGGTGTTTTCGCCATTGTCACTCGGGTCCCAGCTAAGATTCGGCCTCCATCTCTTTCTTCTATATGCCATGCGTCTTGATTAGACATAAACTTTGCATTGAACATCTTCCATTACTTCACTTCTGTATACAAAGGGAAAGTGCATATGCCATTGGACATATCATCACAAAGATGGCTCGACTCGTAGGCATTAACATCCATAGGGGCTCTGCAGCTATCGGAAGTGTACGATCAGTATATCGGCCAGAACGTAACTCCTTAGCGGCTACGGATGGGCGCTGACAGATGGAGTTGGCGCCACGACCACCCGAGCGCCTGACGACCTCCTCGCCGCCCGAGATGCATAGAGGACGACAGGATGCGGACACCTCGATGAGGATGACCAGATCCGTAGACACATCGCCTAGTCCATCGTCGTCGTGGCCTACCGGAGTCGATTGAGGATTATCGTGATCGGTTGACTCGGCCGACAGAGTTATTGGCGAGCCGTGCGGCTTTTGGCACACGCGCCTCGATAGGATGGAGGAGACCAGGCGCATAGAGCAAGATCGTAGCGATATGCTAGAGATGATGCGCTCGGACTCGAAGTCAAGAAAGAACCTCCATCGCCACCTCCTGCGGACGATTAGAGGATATTGTTTTTGTGGTTGTCAATGTTTGTAGTAAGATTGAGCTTAGCCAATCTTCTTTTTGATAAAAGACAAATTTAAGTTTAAATGAAATCCTTATTTCAAAAAATCTTGTGTGTATGAATGAATATTTGTATAATTGTATTGCTATATATGCCATGTCATGACATCATGTTTATTCTTAATCATTTTATATGTCATGATTATGCTTTAGAATTAAGGATAAATGTCATGTGTCTTTAGATCTCATCTTATGCCATGACATCATGATCATTGGCCACGCTTTTAATAATACTATTATTTATGCCATGATCATACATTCATGCATTAACTTGATTAAAATTGATTTAAGGACTATGGCATGACTTGAGTCCCAGGTTATAAGGGAATCAAGTAGAGTTGCTTTAGAAAATGCATAAAACTCTAGATTAGGAGAACAAAACCCACATCTCACATCTAATTGACATGTATGTATGTATACACCCTAAATACATGTGAGATACTAGGATAATAGGTTAGGTTCAAGGTGCATAGTGCATCTAGATGAACTCAAACTTATTTTAATTACCACCAAAATCATAAGGAAAGCTAATATACAAGCTATGTATATTTAGCCAATAAATTATGGTCCAAGATAAGGTTTGAAAACATTTTAAAATCATTTTGAAAAACCTTGGTGAAGTCTATCTTCGATAGCAATCACCATTTGATGAAGTTGATACAAAGTAGGGCCAAAACATTGTAAATTTCAATGTTCTTGAACTTTGTACCAATGTCACTATTTAATGGGTAAAATAATTTTCAAACATTTTTCACCCATTGTATTGGTCATAAGTATTATAATGTATTAAATTTCGTGATTTTTCGATAAACGATAATTATTTATGATTTTTTGAAATTATTTCGATAATCAAAATCGGATTGATTATCGATCAACCGCTTGGGTGGCGATCGATGGGTATGGCAATGATCGTTATCCGACAGAGTCGATCGCCTAAGGCTGATTTTGGGTCGACAAGGTTTGTTTAACCCGAATTCGCTCTGATGAAAGGTCCTTAACCACTCCTAACCCTAGGATATGCTTTGGGAAGCATTATGAAGGGTGAAAATTCATTGGATATGGATTTGGAGAGGTGTTAGGTCAAAGTATCAAATTGAGGTGGTGGAAAGTTCAATGTTGAATTTCCAACCTTAATTTTGATGATTTAGAGTTCCTATTGGCTTAGGGACTCCCCAAGGACATTGTTGGTGCAATGGTCAAGGGGGAGCAAGCCTTTAGGGGGAGGTATCCATCTTGGGATGATGGATGTGTTTTTCTCCTTGAAAAGGAGAAGTTATGGGAATGTTATCAATTTGGGAAATTGATGGATTTTTAGAAACCCAATTTGGAAATTGGGAGAGTGATTAGGATTGCCTCTCTTGAGTGATATGGGACTTATCACTAGGAAGATGGTAGGCATCCTAGGTATTTTTGAACCAAGGGGGAGATTGTAAGATCTCATTGGGACATGAGACATTGACCTCCTTGGAGAGAAAACCTTTTTGATGTTAGTCAAAAGGGGGAGAATGTTTGGGGGAGAACATTTGGGATAATTGGTAAAGGATTTGAGTTAGTATTCTAACTCAATTATTTGTTTGGTTTTTGTCAAACATCAAAAAGGGGGAGATTGTTGGTGCAATCGGCCCAGGTCACGATTGACCAGGACTCGAGTTTGGCTCGAGTGATGTTTTGATGTGTTTTGATGTTTCGACAAAAACATATGACAATGTAATTGTCATTTGGTAAAGTCCAAGTCTTGAGTACTTGGCATGGAAAGTCCAAGTGGAACACTTGGCATTGGGAAAAGTCCAAGCATGGGTCTTGGCAATGTAAAGTCCAACATGGGTTGGCAAGGGAAAGTCCAAGCATGGTCTTGGCATTTGAGAAGTCCAAGCATGGTCTTGGCATGGAAAGTCCAACATGGGTTGGCATTTGAAGTCCAAGGGGATTGATATTGGCGGCGTAAAGTCCAAGCGGTAGTCTTGGCAGCATAAGTCCAATGGTTGGCGGCGTAAAGTCCAAGCGGGAGTCTTGGCAGCATAAGTCCAATGTGCCTTGGCGGTGTAGACACCGTTAGCATGACATAGCCGACGGAAGCACTGAAGGCTAGCGCGAGGATGAACAAGTCATGGATGACTTGAGGAGGATCCGAGGCGTGAGGCGATGGAGGTGACTAGAAGGCTTAGGTCTAGGCTAAGGGTGGTCTAGCAAGTATGGGGAACCATACTTGAGTTAAAACCTCATGTTTGAGGTGTGCCCGGTCGGCCGGTGCCATGTGGCGTCGACCGACCGAGTCAACTAGGGTTTATTTGCGGGTTATGGCCTAGCAATCGACTTCCATAGGTTAGCAATGATCGATGGCTCGGCGAGCGATCGATCGTCCCGATCACCGATCGGTGCTCGAGAAATCGGCCCCAGAATGGAGTCGAGACTCGACGGGGCGAGTGAGGACTCCATCACGATCGATGGTCACAATCGGGCCGATGATGGTAGTTCCGTTGGACTTATCCAACGTGGAACTAGCCGTTGTCTCACGACAACAGTGGCATCAGTCGACTGATGGTCTCGATCAGTCGACTGATCGACTTTTTCCAGCACAGGTTGAAGCTATATATGGAGCTCGTGGTGGAAGAAAATGGCATGGTTCTTTGAGGCGATTTGGGGCGAGTTGCTGCTGCAATTCAGGGTCTCCAAGTGCTACTCGATCAACCAAGTGATCAAGCATTCAAAGAGCATTTGTAAAGTGTTTCCTTTACTTGTATTGCTTTGTATTTCACTATATTGCTTGTATTCATTTGATTATTGTTGTAATCATATTGTACGAGGTTTCTCCACCTCCGGATTGTTCCGAGAAGGAGTTATTTGATAGTGGTGTGTGATTGGCATCGCTAGGGCTCATTTGAGCCCGATCCGTGGAGTAGGAACCGTGCGGTTCCGAACCACGTTATATACTCGTGTTAGCGTGTTGTGTTTTCATTATTGTTATTGTATTATCTATATTCCGCTGCGCTAACGAATTTGTAGACACAACCGCGGTTGAATTCCATTGACGCTAATCACCCCCCCCTCTAGCGTTACAAAGGTCCTAACAACCACTTCGATCTGATCGAAGTACTTTAATACTTTTACCAAGTTGTTTCTCTACTTCCTTTCTAAAATCTTTAAATCTTTCAAAGACTTCAGATTTGTATCTTAACAGATACAAATACCCATATCATGAATAATTATCGATAAAGGTAATGAAGTAGTTATAACCTTCTATGGCATGAGTTGACATTGGTCCGCATACATCGATATGTATAAGGCCCAATACTTCAACTGCTCATTAACCCTTTCCTCTGAAAGGTAGTTTAGTCATCTTTCCTTTTAAGCATGAAACATATGTGTCTAATGAATCTGATTCATAAGACTCCAAAATGTCAAGCCTCTGCAGTTTGGACATGCGTTCATTGCTTATATGGTCAAGACAACAATGCCATAGTTGCGAAGTTAATTGATTATCTAACTTAGCGCGTTTGCTATTTGATTTGATATTGAATATCTCGTTGGATATATCTAACGTGTAGATTCCATTATTTAATATCCCAGTAGCATAAAGAACACCATTTAACATAATGTAACAACAATTATTACTAAACATCAAATGATAACCTTTCTTATTCAAACATGAAATAGAAACAATGTTCTTTATTAATGCAAGAATATAAAAATAATCATCCAACTCTAAAACTATTCCCGTAGGAAGTCGCAACATATAAGTACCCATGGCTACTGCAGCAACTTTTGTTCCATTGCCAACCCTTAGATCTGCTTCTCCCTTAACACGTTTTCTTCTGTTCCTAAGCCCATGTATGTCATTACATATATGTGATCCACACCCGGTATCCAATACCCAAGTGCTAGAAGAAACAGTATGACATTCAATAACAAATATACCTGAAGTAGATTGGGCATCAGAAGCCTTTTTCTGCTTTAGTGACTCCAGATACTGCTTGCAGTTTCTCTTCCAATGCCCATCCATATGCTCATGTTGCTTCTGTAACTCAGGAGACATAGATGCTAGCATAATGCAACTCGTCATCTCAGAGTCAACAACATGTTTCTGGTAAGCCAACTTTTGGTCACTAGATGCATTGTTTACAGGAGGGTTGGAGGACATAAGCTAGTTTTTCAACCTTGAGAACAATTCTCAGGTTGTGAAGCCAGTCCAAAAAGTTTGACCCAGTCAATTTGTTGTTGTCCAAAATCGAACTTAAATTAATGGAGGTTGACATGTTGTTCTAATTAGTACCTAGACATACAAAAAGAGGTGTATAATAGAGATGAATTTATAGTAATATAAACAATTTACATTAACAAGAAACTCCCACTATTTTATTAAATTTAATAGCCCTCACTTTGAATCTGAGAGATGGTAGGTGATCTCCTTGTGGGTTGATATCCATTATGACTAAGAACAACCTTGGAGAGAGTCCAACAAGTCATTCATAGTCATAATGTTAGGTATCAACAGTACCCATTATATATCAAATATATAACTATCACTTTATATTATCAACTAATTGAATGTTCACATATACATTAGGTTGTTAACTCATTAACATATATACATCCAATGCATATCACCTAGTTGCACCTCTGTCCACATTGACCTTGGAGGGAGTCCAACAAATCAATGCTTTCAGTTAGGGTCAGCCCATTAATCGTGAGATCGAATTTAAATGAGTTGAACACATCCAATTTACAAGTCAGGCTTGGAGAGAGTCCAACAACCCAAACATGAAATTGACCTATGGTCCTTACCATTTAAAATAAACATCGAATCTCGTATGAATTGAACATGCTCGATGTCATGCCAGACTTGGAGAGAGTCCAACAACCCAAACACGAAAAAGAACTCTGGTTCAATCATATTAGTGGAAGGTTTTAGTTCTAATATTTGCATGAAGGATTTCAAATTATTATAAGTTTCATCTATAAAAGGAAATAAACCTAAATATGAAAAAACTAAGGTCACATTAGGAAATAAATTTCCCATTGTGAACGTGAGTCTATGCTTATGCTCTAATGATGCGGCTAACACCTTCGGTGTTTCCAAGCGCATCCTCGGTATTTCCTTTTAGGTTACAAACATATCCTATATGTAAAATCAAGCATACTCTAATCTATTATATAGATAAACATGACACAGGTATATTAAAACATCAAACATGCTTTAAATATTCTCTTACAACATGCAATCTATGCCAAACGAACAAGGTGGCTCTGATACCACATGTTGGAGATTCTGGGATCATGTGCAGCGGAATAAGCGAATAAAAATAATTTTTATTTTATCCCAGACATCCCTTGGGAGCCAGGAAAATTTGTTTTGGCATAATCACATGAAAAACACGCAAGGAGAAGGAAAAGTTATACCTTCGTGATTCTTTTGAATCCGTCGAAACCACAAGCAAGACCAACGGACCTTGCCTCTATCAGTATCCACGTCGGGATCACCTGAGAAAACTCCTAGAGAAGCAAGTCTTTGTCTCCGATTGGTGCTAGCTAACTGGCGGAGACAAGGGAAGAGGAGAGAGGAGAGAGCAACGACGGCTACCAAGGGAGAAAACCTAAACAAAAAATCCTTAGCCAAAGATTATCAAGGGATATATTTATATATCTCTTGATTAGGTCATCTTAGGAGGCTTAAACAGAATATATCTTACCATAATTATCCCATAATTAAGGTAAGAACAACTCAGAAAATTTCTATAAAAAGAAATCTCCAAAATCGGCGGAGACACGACACAACCATGTGGATTCACACGGTCTGGCCATGTGGATTCACATGGTCGTGTGTTTTCACACGGCCTGGCCGTGTGTCTCTCTGGGAGCAGCCCAGACTTTGCCAATTTATGGCTAGAGCCAGGCACGACCTGTACCAAGTTAGGCATGACCGTGTGAGGCTTTGTATGGTCTGTTTGACTTCATTTAAGTGCGATATGGTCGTGCTAAGTCCAACAAAACCATAGGAGGTTCCATAGCCTCCGTTTCGCACCCCCTTGGTCTGGTCCAACCAGACATATCCTCTCTCAATGAGAATCTCATTCTCAGACTTGTTTTACATCTCGAGATCACCCGTAGTGCGTGTGACCCAATAGGTTTCCGATTATGTTGACCATTCATAATTAACCCCTTAATTATGAATAGATCATGAGTGGCACCTAGCAGTACATCATGACCCCCAATTGACCGGAAAGTCTAAATCAACTTTAGAACATTTTCTGAACCCTTCAGCAGCTCCAGTTGTTCATGCCTTGTTCCTTTCACTCATCCTATACCCACTTGGTTCAGGACATGATCTCTGTGTTCATCCCCACTAGGCTGACTGCGTTACACCTAGCCCAAGTTAATTTTCTTGTCCTGTGAATTCAGGTTACTTCTATATGTTCCCAAGAAGACCATCTTCTTAACATGCTTGCTCTAACCAGAGACTTCTGAGTAACAATCCTGACAAGAGGTCTAGGGTATACATCTCTTTTATCAGGAGTGGTGAATCCTCAGTGGGCTATTCAAACACCTTCGATCACTTTGACTTATACCCAATCATCCCAGAGTTACACCTACTATGTAGATGGCTGCAAAGAAGTCAAAGTACAAGGCGCCATGATCAAGGTAACTTGAATACCTCAAGTCTAAGGAAGCTCACACTCAAGCTGTAATGAGATCTCCAACGACATATAGAACCATATGAAGTCTTATAGCAGGTCACTTCAATGAACTAGTTACCATAACTAGCATCCACATGTTCACTCTCAGCATCCCTATGCTTCCATTCAGTGAGTACCGAATGTTTGGATAAACCAAGGAGCATAACATATGAATGTTTGGATAGCAGGTCTCATAGAATTGATGATGTCTAATCTCATCAATTCATCGACTAGGGATAGTTTCAATACTTGCATATTTACAAATGATGAAATACCCACTAATTGTGATCCAATCACAATTTCTCTCATGCTATGCATCGTATTGTGGACTTCAGTACATGAGTTTAAGATCCAATCAAATACATAGATAATGTACACTCAAATAGTGAATTTTATTAACAACTTCTAAGGTGATTTCCTTATGACACCTCTCAATTACATCACTCCGGGGAGTCATCCGGGTCAATTCGGGGAATAGAATATTCCATGTTATCCCGAGCTATTTCCTGAGTAGGAGGAACCTACCACTGTCCAGTTATTCTGCACCGCGGTTAGATAAATCTCAAGTAGTTTTTATCTCCTTAACCAAATGAGGATATGACTAGTCACCTTATGGTTAATGTTCTTATTATTCCCGACACCAACCCTTCGGTTACTCCGTTCAACCCTTCTCCTTCTTCCTCTTTTTCCAAGGAGGGATATTGATGCTCCTTCCCTTCTATAAATATCTACCATGAGCCCTCTTGCTTTCATCCCACTTCCATGGCTTCCTCCTCATTTCCAATTAGCATAAACTCCGACACAGACTCGTCTGAAGATATGGATACTCTCTCTATAACCACCTCGTCCTATTGACCTCCACCTCCTCCAACACCTACCCCCACCATAGTTCCAGACACCAGGAGAACCTTCCGACTTCCTTTCCCTTCCTGTGGCAATCGTGTATGGAACCCTTCTACAGCTCTGCTACAACTCACAAGGGGTCTCCCTCCTCCACCAGTCGACACTCCTCTTCCTCCACCGGTTGATGCTCCTCGACCCCGCACACTGGCTGGGGTTCCTCCTCTCAGGGTAGTCCTACTATCCCATTCAAAAGAGGAGTCTTCGGCTGGCTCTTCCAGTACTGTCCGATCTTTGTGAATAATAAAATCCTGGTTGACTGTAATATCTAGTTGACTAAATATTTCTGTTATATATATATATAAAAGAAATGAATATTAAATCCAACATAACCGCCACAATCGCTCGAACCTTCCCTGCATGATAATTATTTTAATACCTGACCCATTCTAAAGGACTAGCAACGTATAGCGAAATTGGGAAGCATCGCAAGAAAACCGCTGCATTATGATCGGATTGCGCCAGTCAAATATTTACTTCTGCTGTCAGATTTGAATGGTCATTTCATTATTAATGCATCCAACTACCCCCACTACTGCCCCCACTTCTTCCCATCTTATCAGACTTTACTCTCTTCATTTTTCGAGAGGGCCAATTAATACTCCCTTTTCCTCTATAAAAACTTCCGACACCGCCTCCTACCTGCGTACTCCTCCATTCTTATACCTTCTACATGGCGAACTCGTTAGAGCAAGGCAGCAACTCTCCTTCCCTCGATCCCTGTACCGCCGATCAACAACACATACGGGAGCTGGTGAGGGACCTGAGGAGATGCCTGCAGTCAGCCTCCACTCGCAACTACTCCTTACGACAAGAACTGGTTGTGGCCCAGGGAGCCCTATCAAAACACCAGTTCATACACTAGTCTCGCATCAGACAACTTCTCACGATGTCAAACCGCCGTAATGCTCTAGCATTACCTCCAGAGAGAGTCATCCCCGAAGCTCCTTAGCTTTCCTCATACTAGGATGTATTTTCTTTACTTTTCCTTAAGAAATTATGCATGTAATTCCTCACAGTAGTAATAAAAAATTTTATTTTGGAAATTATGCATGTGTCCATCATGGCAACCTTCTCTTGCCGCAGGTATAGTCCCATGCAGGGATGAAATTCAGCTATAACAGATAGAGATGATCTTACCTCTGGCTCTTTCTGTACCAGTCGGAACAAAACTTGTTACATCCATCGCCTCTCGGCGATGCCTCTCTTTTACCCCCAACTCTTCAGGTCCACTATTTGAATCTAACCCTTCAGATCCACCACCGCACGAAAATAACAGCTCGACTCGAAGGAAAGCTTAAACCTAACTCCTCCGTTCCACACCCACATGGGGATAATAGCATGATTTAAAGGCAATCTGAAAAAAAATAGTGATGATCTGACCTAGGGCTTCTCCTGGTCAGATCGAAATAATCTTTTACTCTGTCGATCTTCATCAGTGCATCTACCTTGAACCCAACTCTTCCATTCTGCAACCACACAGGGACAATAGCTTGACTTGGAGGCAAGCTAAAAAAATAGTGGCGATCTGACCCAGAGCTTCGCCTGGTCAGATCGGAATGAATTTTTACTCCGCCAATCTTCATCAGTGCATCTACCTTGAACTCAACTCCTCCGTTCCGCAATGACCCAGGGCTACGCCTGATCAAATCTGAATAATTTTTTATCCGCCAATCGTCATCAGTGCATCTACCTTGAACCCAACTCCTCCATTCCGAAATCACACGGGGATAAAAGCTTGACTTGGAGGCAAGCTAAAAAAATAGTGACGATCTGACCCAGGGCTTCGCCTGGTCATATCGGAATAATTTTTTACTCCGCCAATCTTCATCAGTGCATCTACCTTGAACCCAACTCCTCCGTTCCGCCACCACACGGGAATAATAGCTTTGACTTGGAGACAAGCTGAAAAAATAGTGACGATCTGACCTAGGGCTCCACCTGGTCAGATCGGAATAAATTTTTAACTCTGTTGCTCTTCATCAATGCATCTACCTTGAACCCAACTCCTCCGTTCTGCCACCGCACGAGGATAATAGCTTGACTTGGAGACAAGATGAAAAAATAGTGACGATCTAACCTAGAGCTTCGCCTGGTCAGATAGGAATAAATTTTTTACTCCGTCGCTCTTCATCAATGCATCTACCTTGAACCCAACTCATCCGTTCCGCCACCACACGGGGATAATAGCTTGATTTGGAGACAAGCTGAAAAAATAGTGATGATCTGACCCAAGGCTTCGCTTGGTCAGATCGGAATAAATTTTTTACTCCACTGCTCTTCATCAGTGCATCTACCTTGAACCCAATTCCTTTGTTCTGCCACCACACGGGGATAATAGCTTGACTTGGAGACAAGCTGAAAGAATAGTGACGATCTGACCTAGGGCTTCGCCTAGTCAAATCGGAATAAATATTTTACTCCGTCGCTCTTCATCAATGCATCTAACTTGAACCCAACTCCTCCGTTCCACCATCGCACGGGGATAATGACTTTGGCTAATACTGAACCGTAAAAAGTGTGACGATCTGATCTAGGGCTTTGCCCTATCAGATCAGAATGAATCTTTTACTCCGTCATTCTTCACAGGTGTATTTACCTTAAACCCTACTCCTCCGTTTTGCACCCGCACGGGGATAATGGCTTCAGCTAATACCGAGCAGTAAAAAGTGTAACGATCTGATCTAGGGCTTTTCCCTATCAGATCGGAATGAATCTTCTTCTCCGCCATTCTTCACAAGTATATTTACCTTAAACCCTACTCCTCCGTTCTGCAATCGCACGGGGATAATGGTTTTAGCTAATACCAAGCCGTAAAAAGTGTGATGATCTGATCTAAGCTTTTCCCTATCAGATCGGAATGAATCTTTTACTCCGCTATTCTTCATAGGTGTATTTACCTTAAACTCTACTCCTCCATTCTGCAACCGTACGGGGATAATGGCTTCGGCTAATACCGAGCAGTAAAAAGTGCGACGATCTAATCTAGGGCTTTGCCCTATCAGATCGAAATGAATCTTTTACTCTGTCATTCTTCACAAGTATATTTACCTTAAACTCTACTCCTCCATTCCGCAACTGCACGGGGATAATAGCTTCGGCTAATACCAAGCAGTAAAAAGTGTGATGATTTGATCTAGGGCTTTTCCCTATCAGATCGGAATATTTTTTTTTTACTCCGCCATTCTTCACAGGTGTATTTACCTTAAATCCTACTCCTCATTCCACAATCACACGGGGATAATGGCTTCGGCTAATATCGAGCCGTAAAAAGTGTGACGATATGATCTAGAGCTTTGCCCTATCAGATCGGAATGAATATTTTACTCCGCCATTCTTCACAAGTGTATTTACCTTAAACCCTACTCCTCCATTCCGCAACCGCACGAGGATAATGGCTTCAGTTAATAACGAGCCAGAAAAGTCAAATCAAGGTTTAACCTTCCGCTGAATCACACGTCATCCTTGTTTTAAGGCTCACACCCTTGTCCCAGGGCCCAACTATTTCACCTATCACAAATACATTCCCTCTCTTTAAATTCGGTTCCTCGCCTCCAACCTCTTCGTCTTCCGCTTCTCCTGTCTTCGAAGCCTCTCCACACTTCTGCTTAGCAATAAAATTCTCCTCTCTTCTTCTTGCATCCTCCTCCTTCCTCCCTTTTTTGCAGCAAGATGAAGGCTCGTTTTCAGAAAGCACTTCCCCAGCAACGACATGACTCCCCAAGGAGTTTGGGTCAATCGCCTGCCAACCTAGCATCGCCACCCCTTGCTCCGGCTCCTGTAGGGCCCCCTCTCATCGCTTCCACAATTACATCTCCTCCCTCCTCATTGACAACTTCGCTCCCCATTATCCCATCATCATCTACCGCGAGCCCCCGGTCAATATCACCATCTTCTCCTTCCCCCTCCATATTATTGTTGAACCCTAGCTTTCCTTCCTCTTCGCCTCCACTTCTACGTAGACCTAGGCCACCTCCCCCTTTTTGCATACCCAAACCCAATTGCAGAGAACTACGCACCAACGAATGCAGGAAGAAGAGACTTCTACCTTCGACCCCTCTTCTTCATTCACCCTACCCACGGATACTGAGTTAGCCCCAGTCGCGATCCCTTCACCGTCTGCTCTACCAACCCTACCAACACCCTTATCTCCTCCTGCGAATATTCTAACATCCGAAGGCCTTCATCAAGGGCCTGGCCCAGAGTTTTACCCTGACACCCTTTCTCCAGTCAGTGAAGAGTTGCTGATGATTACATCCCCCTCGTCCGCTCACATGCCTTCCACCGTAGCTTCCTCTCCAATGTCCATGTCCCCCAGATTACTAAGTCCCCCTATTCTTTCTTCCCTTCCATTTTCAGAGGTTCCCCTTCTTCTATTATTTAGCAAGTAATTTAGGACATTCTTCACCCACCATTGAGCTTCCCCTCTGTCTCCCACTCCCATAAGCTCTTTGGCCATAGTTCCTTGCCCTACTTCTTCTACACCCCTTCTCGCCACTGACCTTCCTCATTTTCCTATGGAGTCACTTTCCCTTTTCCTTCTGGGCCAATGGAACAGTCTTCTGCACCACCCCCTTCTTTACCTGTTATGAGTGAGCTTACCCACTTGGTCGCTTCTACTCCGTCTTCCCCCTCTGATAGAACTTGTGGATCCTCAATTTGGAGGAACTCGTGCCACGGATGGAAAGCTTGTGACATATCTTGGAGCTGGTAAGCCTCCTTAGTTACTCTTACCCGTATCTTCAATGATAATTTTCTTCTTAATTTGCTACTTTAGGCGATGGTGAATTATCAAGAGCTAGATCGCTCCTTCTCACACTACCGGACATAACTTCAACAGCAAACTTTGCAACAATCTGTGCCCAGTGTTGCCTCCCAAGAAAGAGAAGACTCACTGCTTCAAGAATTAGCATTATGCCGCAACCAACTATTAGAAACTCAACGCCAAAGGCAAGAGGATGTAGAAACCATAGCATCCCTTTAACGCCAACAACAGAGGGATGCATAAACCATAGCAGCCCTTCAACACCAACAACAGAGGGATGTAGAAACCATATCCACACTTCAGCGTCAAAAGAAAAAAGATGAAGAAACCATATCCACCCTCCAAGCCAAAGTAAGTAGGGAGATCTTCCATAATTCAGCTTTAATATTAGAAAGAACCCGAGCTCTCTCTCAAATACACCTGCAGGAAGTCTCCTTGCAGCAAATGAGGAACAAAATTGCCCGCACCAGGGCCTACACTGAGGTTGTGGAAGGGATTTCAGTCTCAATGTGTCAGGATGTAGTGGACATGTCCAGAATTATGCAACAAGGTCAAACCTCCCAATCTCAAGGTATGTCTATCTTGACTGACACTATAATTCAAGTGTCACAACGATACTATCGAGCTCATCGAGATTTTCTAGAGCACAAGGAACACTGCGCAAAGTTCCATCAGAATGTACATGCGACTGACCAAACCGACAAGAACGCTTGAGGCCTCTGATGCAAGCTACTAATCAGGATGGTTTCAATAAAGCAATCCGGCAGTGTGTAGCCTAGGGGTTCCTTCCGGCTCATCCACCAGCTCCTCCTTTAAATTGGGAGATCGACTTTAGGCAATATCCCCCTGACCACTTTAAGCTTGTAATGGTAAACAATTATGGGTTTTGATATGGGACAATATTTAAAGGGCCCCATCTCTTGATGACTTCTTTATGATGTTCTTTTTGATATCTCCTTTCCCGAATTTAGAAGTTAGTTTTAGCTAGAACCCTCTTGCTTATTTTGAATTGCGATTTCCTAGTTTTTCCTCTCTTGATAAATGTAAACAACAACTGGTTATAATGATATGAAACTACGCTTGAGTTGTGACTCCTTCTTTTTGGGATTAATAGTGAACATGTGATATATAACCCCTCTCCTTAATGTCTCTCGGTTACATGGTACGAAAATATTTTAAATGCACAACATTCCAGGGTCTAGGTAGCTCCTTGCCCTCGCCATCTTTTAAATAGTACACTGACCCAACAACTCGACGAGTAATTGTATAAGGCCCTTCCCAATTAAGGGCTAACTTTTTCGGATCTCCGGCAAGGTTGACTTTGCGCAAAACTTAGTCACCCTCTTGAAACCTCTTGGGCACTACCCTTTTGTTGAAAGTTTGTTGTATTCTTCGCTTGTAGGCTTCAGCCCGAATGCGAGCTTGCTCCTGCTTTTCTTCTAACATATCCAATTCAGTGCTTCTCACAATATGGTTTTGTTCCGGTTCATAAGTTTCAACTCGGGCACTGCTTAAAATGGCTTCCACCAGGATGACTGCTTCAGTTCCATACACCATGCTAAACGGGGTTTCTCCAGTGGTTGTTCTGGGAGTAGTTCGGTAAGCCCATAATATCCCAGGCAACTCATCCACCAAATTTCCTCGCTTAGTGCCCAACTTAGTCTTTAACCCTTGAATGAGAATTCTATTAATTACCTCAACTTGACCATTGGCTTGAGGATGCGCTACCGAGTAAAGGCCTACTGAATGTTGAGACTTTGACATCATTCTCTAATCTTCCGACCCTGGAACTGACGTCCATTATCGCTAACCAACCTTCGGGGAACTCCATACCGACATATAATATTCTTCCAGAGAAACTGTATCACTGCATTTTTCGTAATCTTGGCTAGAGGTTCAGCTTCCACCCATTTGGAAAAGTAATCTATTGCCACTAACAAGAATTTATTTTGTAAAGGGGCGGTAGGCATCAAACCCACTATGTCCATCCCCCATTAATCAAAGGGGCAAGAAGCAACCACATCTTTCATCAACTTGACAGGTCGCTCTGATTGGTTGCTATGTTTTTGACAGGCTGAACAAGTCTGCACTAGGCGTGCTGCATCTTGATGAAGAGTTGGCCAAAAGTACCTAGCTAACAATACTTTCCTAGTTAATGCCCTTCCTCCCAAGTGATTATTGCAGCATCCTTCATGTATTTCTCGGAGCACCCACTCAGCATCTTCTTTCCCGAGGCACTTTAGTAAAGGTCGGCCAAAAGATATTTTGTACAGAGTTCCATCAATAATTGTGAATTGCTTCACCCTCTTTAAAAGAGCTGAAGCTGCCCTACCTTCGGTTGGGATATCTCCTTGTTACAGATAGACCATAATATCAGTTCTCCAGTTAGGTGTATGACTATTCTCCGGCGCCGTGTCCTCCACACTATGCACCGCCAAGGAATGAGGAACTTCAATACAAATAGAATCTTGTAGCCTCCATCATTCTAAAGCACTAGCCAGCCGGGTCAATTCATTTGCTCTTCGATTATCTTCTCTCAGGATTTACTGTAAGACTACCTCCTGAAAATGAGCCTTTCCTTTTTCGAAGGCAGCTAAGTATTTCTGCAACCTTTCTTCCCGGATGGTGAAGGTACCTTTGAGCTGTGACACTGCCAACTGAGAATCTGAATGGATGGTGACCGAAGTGGCTTCTACTGCCTGAGCCGCTTGCAACCCTGCTAAGATGGCTTCGTACTCCGCCTCATTGTTGGATGATCTATATCCAAGACGAATGGCTATCCGAGTTTCCTCCCCTTCTGGAGAGATGAGCACCACCCTGACTCCGCTCCCTCCGGTTCCTGAAGATCCATCTATAAAGATGCTCCACACATTCTTTCCCTCTTCTTCTTTGGCCGAGTTGTCCTCCCAACCCACTGGCACCTCAGCTAGGAAGTCAGCTAACAACTGAGCCTTGATAGCCGTTCGAGGATGGTAATGAATTTCATATTCACTTAGCTCCACAACCCACTTGGCTAACCTTCCTGAAAAATTAGGTTTAGTAACTACCCAACCCAACTCATTATTGGTCAACACATTTAATAGATGAGCTAGGAAATAAAGCCTCAACTTACGAGCAATCAAGATCAAAATATACGCCAACTTTTTCAACTCTGTGTACCGCAACTCTGCCCCTTTCAATATATGACTAGCATAATAGATGGGTTGCTGCTGAGAACCTTCCTATTTCAATAACACCGAACTGATTGCCCCTTCTGATATAGCTAGGTACATCCACAGTGCTTCCCCAGAAATAGGTTTAGCTAATAGAGGGAGTTCGGCCAAATACTTCTTCAATTCCTGAAAAGATTGCTCACACTGTTCATCCCACTGAAACCGAGTAGCCTTGCGTAGAATTCGGAAGAAAGGTAGCCCCTTGTCCGCTGATCTAGCTATAAATCAAGACAAAGAGACTATCCTTCCCACTAACTTTTGGGTCTCCCGCAAATTGATAGGTGACTTCATATTACATAATGTCTGCACCTTTTCAGGATTGACCTGTAGCCCCTTCTCTGTCACAACATATCACAAAATATTTTCACTCTTCACCCCAAACAAGCACTTCTTTGGATTTAACTTCATGTTGTACTGCTTAAGGGTGGTAAAGGCCTCTTCAAGGTCTGGAATTAAATCTAGAGTGGTTTTTGACTTGACTAGAATATCATCAATATATACTTCCACATTCTTGCCTTTCTACTCAGCAAAAATCTGATCCATGAGCCTCTGGTATGTAGCTCCCGCATTCTTTAGCCCAAAGGGCATTACCACACAAGCATACAACCCTCCTGCTATCATGAAGCTAACTCGCTTCTGATCATCTTTCGCCAAGGGAATTTGATGATACCCTTGGTAAACATTCATAAGTGATACCACTTCATACCCCACAGTAGAATCAACTAGCTGATCAATATGAGACAAGGGGTAGCAGTCTTTAGGGCATGCTTTATTTAAATCACGAAAGTCGATACACATCCTCCACTGCCTAGAAGGCTTGGGGACAAAAACTATATTTGAAACCCATTCAGGGAATTGAATCTCTTGAATATGCCCAGCTTACAACAATTTATCCACCTCTTCAGCAATAACCTTATCCTTCACCGATCCGAAGTGTCGCCTCTTCTGTTGAACCGATCGAGCTCCTTGAGCAATGTTGAGATGATGTTCCGCAATTCGAGGATCAATCCCCGTGAGATCATGCACATCCTTTGCGAAGATATCCTCATTTCGCTGCAGGCAAGCAACAAGTTCATCCTTCACTTCCAATTGTTGGGCTATCCGAGTGGCTTTTCCAAGGGCTATCTCCACTAGCTCTCCTTCCTCCATCTTCTTAGTCTTGGGTAAAGCTGCCTTCAACACATATACCCCTGAAGTAGCCACCGCCTTTCCTTTAGGTTCATCTACCCAGGCTTTCTTCTAATCATCCCTCACCATCTGCACATAACAATTCCAGGCAACCTTCTTCTCTCCTCGTACTTCTCCGATGAGCTGGCCTACTAGGAACTTGACTTTTTGGTGGTAGGGAGAAGACACCGCCTAAAAAATTGACAGAAAAGGATGACCCAAAATAGCATTATAGGTGGAAGGAGCATCCACCACAAGGAAAGGAATCATACTGGTCTTTTGACCAGGCCTGGTACCTAGGGTAAGGGGTAAAGAGATCTGCCCGATAGGATGCACCATGTGCCCAACAAAGAGATGTGCGCGAGCACGACTCTCAAATCTTTGACGAAAATCATCAGGAACTCAAAGTGCGCGCTCGCGCTCAATGCCCGCAAGTGCACGGATGTCGTCAAGTAATAAAAGATTATCGATCCCACAGAGACTGAGATTCGAATATCGTCTGTCCAATGGATGTTGTTGTTCGAAATTAATCTCTTAGGAGTATAGATTGAAAGGTTAATGGTAGTCCTAACACTATACGGTGTCACTCGGAGGAAGAGAAGGTTGGTTCGTGGAACATGCTATCAATTAGGTGTGTTGAGATCTCTAATTACGATCTTGAGGGAGGATCAATATGTATTTGTCTGATGAACTTTTGCTTCTACCGAGAACTACCTACTCCTAACCAAGTTTACCTTTCGGATCATTAGAGCTCAAGGGGTTGATATCGTTGGGAGCCCCCTGTCACTAAGGTCCCTCAACCCTTCTAGAGTTAATTTCTCCTACATTGGCCCTTCTACTAAGATAGATTATTGGGGTACCAAGACGTCCTAATAAACCCTATGTAAAGGCGGATATTATTTCATATCATGTCCTACCATATTCTATCTCCTATGATTACGGGAGGTAGGATGACCGCAAGGCTCATCCTTGGTTCTCCTAAGTTTTTGATATGAAGGTTGTCACCCTTTGTATCGACTACATGCAGTAGAATTAGAATCAAAACCCAATCTTCATCAATCTCAACAACACAAAATTGCAAATAGAATCAAAGGAGATGAATGACTATCTGAACTAACATGTCCACAAACACAAGTTACTCCCTAATCCTAGAATCGAAGTATCTACTCCATAGACAAGGAAGAATAAACACAAGACATCTTAGAAAATATAATTACAATGCAAGTAGAACAAGAAAATAGAGAAGACACTTTCTGTCCTAGCCAAGATACGTGTCTTGGTCATTATCCACAATGCCAAAGCATCGGGATGGATCTCCTAGCTACTTCCTTTCTCCCCGTTGCGAGTCTTCGGTGCTTTTCAGGGCACTGTCTTACTGTCCTAGCCGTCGGGCCTTCGTTGTCTTACCGTCCTAGCCGTCGGGACTCCCCCTTAGGGTTTGGGTGTGCCTTCCTTTTTATAGACATGAAGCCGGCTCTTCATAAATCCCATGAAAACCCTAGTCGTGTCAAAATTGCCCAGCGCAACACGACCGTGTGGAATCCACAAGACCGACCGTGTCCGCCTCTGTTCCACCCGATGAATGCCTTCCTTTTGCTCCAAAAATGTGTCATTTCACCTATAAAATGTCGTCCTAACAGCCACAACCTGCTCTGGCTGGGAATCTAAGCCACCTGAATTTCTTGCATCTTTTGCCTGTCGGCGAGATCCTTCACAGACAATTTTAATTCTTCAATCATTGTATCTGTCTATGAATGTCGCCGCTGGAATTCAAGGTTTGCCTCCCGTTGCGTCTGAATAAAGCTTTCTATTATATTCTCCATATGGGTGTCAAGTGGTTGTAGCTGCCCATTGTCTTGTTGTTGCCCATATCCTCCCGATTGTTGGAAAGTCCTCGAATGATTCCTATAGGAAAAGTTCAGGTGGTTCCTCCATCCAGGGTTGTAGGTGCTGCAATATGGGTTGTTGTGTAATGATCGGGCCCCTATTGGCACCTGGCCCCTATTGGCGGAATTCGGCGACCCCTATTGGTCGACTCTGGTATAGAGCTCCACTCTGGTATAGTTATTGACGTCTTAATAGGTCGATTGAGAGGGTATATAGGAGCTGGAATATAATATTTGAGCTCAGTATCCCACTTAGTCACTTGAGGTGTGACTTTGCTCCGGATACTTGAGATGGTTATTGTGACATCTTGTACTCGTACCTGAGTCGAAATTTGGGGACCAAATTTTTATAAGTGGGGGAGAATGTAAAATACGGGAAGAAAAAAAAATTTGGATTAACCCTTTAATTAATTTGGATTTAATTAGTGGGTTAATTGGGCTGGAAATGGGTTTGAAATTGGGCTGAATCCATTGGGCTGAAGCTAATGGGCTTGGGCTTGAAATGGGTATTGGGCTTGGGCTTGGGCCGTATTGGGCTTGACTGGATTGGGTCGAACTTGGGTTGGTTTAAATCGAATCGGTCGAACGACATTTAAAGCCTGTCGAACGAAATGAACGCATCGCGATTTCACCATCTCCTTCTCTTCTCCGCCTCGGTTCTTCGCTTCGCACGCGTTGGCCGATCTCCTCAGCTCATCGGCGTCCTGGTGAGAGCAGTCGACGGCGCCGCCACCTTGGCTGATCTCCGGCCGAAGGTCAGTGAGTTCTCGCATGGGGATCTCGGCGATTCCTTCGGTGAATCGTCATGTTGGCGCCGCAGCAGTGAGCTGCTGTTGATGTCTGCCGGCGATGAGGGATGCTGGATCGGCTCCATTGGCATCGTAGCAAGAGTTTGTGGAGCTTGATGGTCGCTGGCGAACAGGGGATTTGGGGAAGGAGCAAGGTCGGTGGATTCTAGGCGTTGGGAGCTAGGGAGCGGCAGGAGGTTCAAATTGCCAGATTTGGGAGCCGCCATGCCGATTGTCGCCGGAGGGGATCTTCGATTTCGGGTTCCCGAGTTCGATTCCGGTGAAGAGTCCTCGTTGGGAGCTAGGGGTCAGCAGTGAGTCAATCTGGTTTTCAGCTGTGAGCTGGAGCTGCTACCGCCGTCGTCAACCTTTCAACTGCCGTTGTCGACCCCTTATTCGAGAGGCCAACTCGACGGCGTCTTCATCGGTGAAGCTCAGATCAGTCGCCGCCCTTTTCGTCTCATCGCGAGGATGGTCCTGCTGCCGCCTGAACCCAGCCTGTCATTGATATCTATGCCGAGGACGAGGGAAGCCGGATCAGCTCCATGGATGTAGCAGCTGGCGATCGTCGTAGCGACCAGTGAGGGTTGGAGTTGATCATCTGCGGTGGTTTTCTGATCTAGGTTACAGTCACTTCCATCGGCAGCTTAGTTCCCCTGTTCGTTGATAGCCTGCCCTACATTTGCAACCAGCAGTTTGGTCATTGTGATAGCGTCGATGGATATGATGTGATCAATTGTCTTGGGTTGCAACCAGTGATCTGTAGTCCCTGTGTTTCGAGGCTTGGCTCTGTGAATGTCTTGTGGTTGTGGGCATTCGACTGTGAGGTGGCTGTAATAGAGAAGGAATACCACCATTGTGGTTCCGCGATGGTTGAGTGCAGATCCATGAATTGGTCAATTTATTTGGACATCTTATTGTTGGAGATCGACAGTGGATTTGGTTTCTAGATAGCGTAGTGCATGTGGGAACTACACCAGGTAAGTGTAGATTTTGGAATACTAGTTTCACAATGGATTTATTATTGGTATGATGAAATGTGATTAATTGTTCAGATTGGATGTTGCTAAGTGGGTCAAGAAGCAGTATAGAAAAAGCTCAATTTGGTAAGTTTCAATTTGGATTTAGCTAATTGTATCATAGAAGAGTTATCTATATGATTGATTAATTGGGGTGAATCTATGATAACTGTCTAGACTTAATATGGGTATTATGGAATGTGGTATTTGATTTGCAGTGTGTTTAAAACTGGTATAGTTGTATAGCTGCAATTAGAGGAAGAGGATGATCTGAGTTATGTTTTGCCTAAATTCGATCATTAGATTTGTGATGGTACTTAATTGTATCCTATTGTTACAGGACGATGATGGTGATGGATACATGAACGTGGAGATGGATAGCACGGATTATGTATCAGGTGGGTAATATCTACCTGGTCCGGTAGTTTTGATCAATTCCAGTGCATGATCTTGGATTTATGTTTATACCTGTTCACCTTAAATCCACTCTTATTTAATCATATGCTTGTACTGCCTTGACCTTTGAGATATATACTCTGGTACTTCATTGATTATCTAGCTCGGATAGGAACTATAAACCCTATTATGTATTAGCTGATATATGTTCAGTAAGTACATGTGGTTAGGGTTATCTTTGTGACTTCAGATTGGGTTACGGGGTTACATCACTAGGGTTAGGTGATGGATTGGATTATGGAGTCGATTGTTATATCATACTCGTATTAGTGGTGCATCTATGGTGGATCTAGTTGTCTATGCATAGATAGGTGTGTGGTTGTCAGTATGTGACCATGGACTAGAAGTCCTAGTGTGATGGTATATCCATTAGGGATTGTATGCCTGTGTATGGTTTTATGGATGGTCGATTGTATATCGCTATTGACTAGAGGTCTTAGCGTGGTTGGGTCGGATGTATGACTCTTTATGCGATAGAGAGAGTCTTATGGATTGTAGTCCTTGCATCATGTAGATCTGCACTTTCTTTACCTCGTGTCACCAGCTTGTCGCGCAGAAGATTTGGACGTAGGAGCTCGCTATTCATCGACCGATTTTCATATTGTTTTCATACGTTGACAGATGCTGGGTTTTTACGCAGCCATTGTTCGACTGCGATGCGGTTCACGGTATGTATTTGTCATCGATTCGACTTCATCTATTATGTTCTGTTGTATAAGTCACTGCCGAGGTTAGCATTGTATCTCTCGATTGATTTGTAGATAGTTTTCCGATATATGTTGATATGCGATATGATGATGCATAGTCATATCGCACCTAGACACGGCCTCGAGCATCGACATATCAAACACGCATAGGAGATGACGCCCGCTTAGCGCCAAGACGCAGCATACCGGTGTGATAGATCACTTGTTACAGATTCATAAACTTAGTATTAGCTCGAGGTTCAGAGTTCGACTCGGGAAGGCAAAATCTATTTCGTGTGGGAAGTCCACGCAGTAACGATCGGTAGGCGACGGCCGCCGACCAACAGGGTCGCCAATCTCCGCCAATAGGGGCCAGTCGCTACATAAAAAGGCGCCTTTTATTGTAACGCATCGGGCCCCTACTGGCACCGCCCCTATTGGCGAATTCGCAACCCCTATCGGTCGACGACCGCCGCCTCGCTGGGCCCGCCGCTACTCACCCGACTTCCCACCCTCGAAGTGGATTTTTGCCTTCCTGTGATTCGAACTCCAGACCTCCTGTGCCAAGTACTAAAGTTTATGAATCGCAACCAAGTGATCTTGATCACTTGCCAGGATTCATAAACTTTAGTATTAGTCTCCAGAGTTCGACCCGGGAAGGTAAAATTATTTCCAGTGGTGGAAGTCCAGTGAGTAACGACGGCCATCAGGCGATTTCGCCGCCGACCAACAGGGGCCGACCCGCCAATAGGTTAATAGCCCTTGCCGCTACAATAAAAGGCGCCTTTTATCAGAACGACCGCCCCTATCGGGCGGAATTCGGCGATCTATCGGTCGACGACCGCCGCCTTGTTGCCCGCTACATTTCACGCGGGACTTCCCACCGAAGTGGGTTTGCCTTCCCGTGATTCAACTCTAGACCTCCGTGCCAAGTACTAAAGTTTATGAATCCCGTAACTGTGATCTATCACACCTCGAGAGTATGCCGTGGCCGGTGCAACTGACGACATCTCCTCAGCACGTGACAACATATCGGTTAATACAAAGGCCCGTAGGCCCAAATAACAATATGATATACATGATATCATCATATCAAACATAATAAACACAAATGAAACAATACAAACAGATCAACAAGATACAATGACCAACTGCACTGGAGTGACTTGACACAACAAGAAACATAATAGAAGCAATCAATAAAGCCAAATACATACCACACATCCGATATCACAGATACGAAACAATACAGTGAAAAACCCCAAAACAACAATCCATAGTAATACCACGATACGGACAACATATCCATCGGTCCGGTGTGAGATGGGATCACCAAGGAGCTCAACGCCCAAGGAATCTTTCTTATCTGGCATAAGAAGCCTGTGGTCCCGGGTGGTGAGTATAAACTCGTGGGTAATATATAGAAAGTGCATGAACAACATATAAGGATAGATCTACAAGTATACATGTGAAGATCTACAGTATACAAAGATGAGTCCAATAGATATACAAATTCTATCCAACTCTAATAACAAGTAACTATAGTAAAGTCATACTCAATGTATATACTAATCGATCAATCGAACAGAAGTAATGTACCAACGCATCTTCCTCGCATAACACCATAAGCTATATCATCCTCGACAGATATACAATAACATAACCCATATAATGTATCAAGTCAATCCCATACCCGACCAATACTTATATATGAACAAAGATATGATCACCGTGATAATAACCCATCTGCACTACACAATGACATCGATGCTAATCAAATGCATATAATAATCAATCAACGATTGTATCATGCTCAACACATATAGCAAGAAATAAAAATGCAAATGACATGTATCATGATGTACAAGCATGTGCAACAATCATAGCTCAATCAAATGCAAAGATCTCGGTGCATATGTAAAACATATATCAAATACATGCATACATATATATATCAAGAATGCATACGCATGGTCATCGTCATGGACTGGCCCAACCACGACTCCCAGAGTGGCTGTGGTGGCACGATAAATGACAACTAGCCCGACTCACCGCCACTACTCGAGTGGCCGAAAGGGGTAGTACGACCGAGTAGCGAAGCGCAGCTAACTACTCTAGGGGCCTCACGCAAGCCACGCTGTCCCTACCCATGAGTAGACAAACGCCGCACACAGATAATCGCACTCACACAACCACTCGCCTATAGTGGGCGAAAAGCACACCACTCGCAAGAAAGCTCGTGATCTCCAGCCTACTACCATCCATATATGAGCGCTGCACATCCAATGCTTTCTCGCCTCAACCTCAAGTACTACTACCCCGAGTGGCCGGGAGGCAGGATGACGAGACTTGTCTCAATCCACAAGGAGACCTGAAGCACAAGATGCATGCAATGTGATGATGCATAGCTCCATACATGTATCCTCGCGACACTCCTATCCCACTGGGAGTCCCGTCAACTAAAAGTCAACTATGCAAGGACTACAATCCATAAGACTCTCTCTATCGCATAAAGAGTCATACTTATCCGATCACAACCACGCTTAAGACTCTAGTCAATAGCGATATACAATCGACTCATCCATAAACCATACATGTGCATACAATCCCTTTAATGGATATACCATCACACTAGGACTTCTAGTCCATGGTCACATATCGACAACCACACACCTATCTATGCATAGACAACTAGATCCACCATAGATGCACCACTAATACGAGTATGATATAACAATCGACTCCATAATCCAATCCATCACCTAACCCTAGTGATGTAACCCTCAGAACCCAATCAAGTCACAAAGATAACCCTAACCACATGTACTTACATCAACATATATATCAGCTAATACATAATAGGGTTTATAGTTCCTATCCGAGCTAGATAATCAATGAAGTACCAGAGTATATATCTCAAAGGTCAAGGCAGTACAAGCATATGATTAAATAAGAGTGGATTTAAGGTGAACAGGTATAAACATAAATCCAAGATCATGCAATCGAATCGATCAAAACTACCGACTGTAGATATTACCCACCGATACATAATCCGCTATCCATCTCCACGCTCATGTATCCATCACCATCATCGCTCCAGAATAATAGGATACAATTAAGTACCATCACAAATCTAATGATCGAATTTAGGCAAAACATAACTTAGATCATCCTCTTCCTCTAATTGCAGCTATACAACTATACCAGTTTTAAACACACTGCAAATCAAATACCACATTCCATAATACCCATATTAAGTCTAGACAGTTATCATAGATTCACCCCAATTAATCAATCATATAGATAACTCTTCTATGATACAATTAGCTAAATCCAAATTGAACTTAATCGAGCTTTTCGCTTGACCCCTTGCAACATCCAATCAATTAATCACATTTCATCATACCAATAATAAATCCATTGTGAAACTAGTATTCCAAAATCTACACTCCGTGTAGTTCCCATGCACTACGCTATCTAGAAACCAAATCCATTGTCGATCTCCAACAATAAGATGTCCAAAAATCGACAATTCATGGATGCAACCACGAAACCACAATGGTGGTATTCCTTCTACAACCACTCGCTCAATCCCACGCCCTGCTCAAACACAGGACCCAACCTGATCCGATCACATCATATCCATCGATCGATGACACAACGATTTAATGTAGAAGCGCTATCAACAACAGCGCGGAAGCAGTGATCAATAGATCGAAACCACCGCATGATCAACTCCAACCCTCAGCTACGGCGATCACCGCCGTCCATGGAGTGATAGCTTCCCTCGTCGGTAAGCGGCTGACGGCTCATGGAGAAAGGGGCGATCCGAGCTTCACCGATGAAGACGTCGTGCGATAAGGGTTAACGACTGGAGGTGACGGCGACAGCGACTCCTTGCGACTCTTCCGCCTCGAGAGGACTCTTCACCGAAGAACTCAATCAAGATCCCTCGGCGTTTGGCATGGCGGCTCCCAACCGCTGAGCCCTCGCCGCTCCTAGCTCCCCGCTTCCCCCTCGTTCGGCGACCAGCTCCACAAACTCTTGCTGCGATGCCGATGCCGATCCTCCTCATCGCCGGCGGGCATCAACGACACCGGCATACGACATGACGATTCACCGAATCGCGAGATCCCATGCGAAACTTTACGCCGGCGGAAGGCTGGCGCTCTCACCAGACGCCGAAATCGACAGCGCCAACGGCACCGGCGAAGAGAAGGAGATGGTCGCGATGCTCATTTGACGACTTTTTAAATGTCACCGATTCGACGACCAAGTTGATCGACTAATCCGGCAAGCCCACCCCTCAAGCCTAGCCCATAATCAATGGATTTTCATTTTAACCATTTCAAATTAAATCCAAATTAATTAAAGGGTTAATCCAAATTTCATTCTCCCCACTTATAAATTTGGTCCCATTTCAGTCTGCACAAGATGTCACAATAACTCTCCAAGTCACATCTCAAGTGACTTATCAATATTATATTCCGACTCTCTCTCTACCTCTAATAAGACGTAACTACCAGTGGAGCTACCGATGGAAAACTTTGCCAGAATCATAAGGTGAATCATGAATCACTATCAGAAATGATACCCAAGGATACTCCATGGATATAATTCCATCAAGCGATCCAACGGAGTCCATCTTACGGCCCGGAAGAAAATGAGCAGACCTAGCTAATCGACCATCGACTACCCAAATCCGATCAAGTCCTTTCCGAATTCTAGATAATCTCCCAACACAGTCTAATGTACTAGGCTCTCACTTCATCACGGTACGTAACCCTACCGATCACAATATTCCATCTTTGCTAGTGAGCATACCAACATCAAACTACGGAATCATCCATGTCCCACATATCGTTCCACCAACCGGAACATCTCAATACTCACTATTTTCGGATACACTCCGAATAAATCCTCACTCTCGAATGAAGAGTCTCCTGAAACAACTCTTCCTAAATCGAAATACAACTTTGTAACCACTATCCTTCCTAGAGACGGAGATTTATTCTCACAAAAGAAATTAATCTAATGTCCAAACTTCACTCTGTCACCCAGAACTGAAAGTAACTAGGAGACTATAATGACTGATCTCGCTAGTTTCTTAACTAGCATACTCATAATATACGTCTCATTTAACTGCATCGGGATCGCTCCTAATCCCTGCAATATTGCATCTATGTGCAGTACCCTTCCATCCATATCGGACGGATTAACTAACACTGACACAAAAGTCAGCCACCTTCTAGGCCCTGAAACCTAGCTTCACACACTTTCGACCAGGTGATTTCCATCACCTTCTTGGTCCAATAAGTCGACGGTATAGTATCGCTAAAACATCATATCCTAATCTATGGTAAATACCAAATCAATCTAGGAAAACCACAACTTCCCTCAAGATTGGGAATATATCCATAAATATATCCTCCACAGATATGATGACAATCGATCTCAAATACTCCAAGAGTACTTGATTCCTCAAATCCATGAACGACTAAATCGTCGATAAGTCTAACAACATTATCAATCAGCTCTATACACCTGAATCCTTTTACCCTACGCTAATGATAGCTCAATCATCACACCGACAATGATAATTGTACGACACGAAGTCACTACAATATCAAACCTCCAAATGAGGCCAACCCTAGGATATACACAGTGTCATTTAGGATCTAATGCATCCTCTATCCACAACGAAGGATACTCATTCTCAACTATTATGCTCAAATCATCGATAATCGATGCATAACCTCAAAGGTCTGTCTCTCTTTTAACAAGAGTTACGAGTCTTCTCAAGAAGAAACACTAGGAAAGATAAATCTCCCATGGTGTTTAGCAACACTAATACCAATAAAATCATCTCCCGATATGAGGTCCCCAATATCAGGACTATTCCCAAAATCACCTCAATCGCATATTCCACTTGCCCATGCAGTGGCAAGCCTAGGAGTTTATCCAAAACTATATCCGAATACTCTCGAATTATAGGTACATCCGAGAGTCCTAGTATACCAACGCTCCAACAATCCAACTATCCGTAAGGATATGTCTATAGTGGAGGTATGTCTAGCAAAGGCTAAGGGTATCCCTTGACTTCTTGGTTGTCGATCAACATCTCACCTAACGGTAGAGAAAAAAAATCACCAACCCACAAGTCGATAGGAACCCTTCGAACCCTATCAAAGAATGTTCTAGACAAATATACCCGTAAACTACCAGTATCTCTCGATATATCTGCAAATAGGATAACCTAAAGTAATACCCCGAAGGACCGATCCTTCGGTCTTCTATACTTTTTCTCGAGTAATCATGTAAACTTGTCCAACATCTGTTCTGGACGGCCGAGCTCATGTAGATGCAAAAGACTATCATGGAGGAACTGAAATCAACTGCTGAAAATGAGGTACAATCTGAAACAACTGCATTGGAGATGATAAACAACTGATCTTGGCAAAAGATACACATCCGATAGTATATCAAGAATCAGAAACATCATAGCACGCTCCATCTCTGTGAAAGGTATAGCTGTAACTGGAGAATACTGCATAGATACGACTATCATCGTAAAATCTCTCTCCTCTATATAAATCATAACTACGCCTGGGAAGGTAATCATGTCGCTGCCTCGAAAGATAACAATTGTTGTCTCGTACGCCCGAGTCTTCGAGATGTCTTGGTACCCAGTAACTTACTTCTTCCGATGAAAGTATCAAAGAACTCCAACTATATACGGGGTAGTAGATCAGCGATGTGATAACCTAATCTTCTAATAATCTCTCGCCGAGGTTGTGGATCGTCCCGCCAAAGCATCATCCATAGTCTTCAATTTGAGTCTTCAAAATACATACTCTCCTCATAGATACCGATGCTTATAGTAGAAAGCAGATACAATGGTCCATCGAATAATCGACTGTGTCTCCGTAACCCGTGACCGCACACACATAATCTCCTTTCGGAGTCTTTCCTCTGAGTTCGCTGATAAACATGAGAAGCTGCTGACAATCTACAATCGCTCTTCTATGATCGGAAAACTCTCCAATAGTCGCTCGTGACTTACGACTTTAATCTTGCTCCTTTTTATCCAACATTTGGAGATTTCAAATTCCAATAATTTGACTCGCAATATCTGCTTATCAAATCTCCAACTCTTTAAAACACTTACTACGGAGTCATTTCTATACACCTGACTCGGTCTCTACACTTCCGGTAGGATCTGGTAGGAGATCCAAACATCCTGATAAAGATGTCAACCGATAACCTGTGGGTGGCCAAAACCAACCCAATCACATTCTCGAGCTATTAGGGGGTTGTAACCCTCGCAAGTCTAGCGACTCTGCATGGTACTTTCGTCACCAGACGATCACCCAACCTGAAGCTCAAGAATTCCCTGACGATGAGTCAAAAAAAATGACATGGAAAAATACCCTCTCACAACATCACTACACCGTGGCCAAGTGATGTGTGATTTCCCGAAGGTTATTTCCTATCTCTTCCACCAAGTACCGGCTAAATCTGGATAATGGTATTCGACAAACACTACTATCTTCGTATAACCCGAGTCAAGTACTCTAAAAGTACTTCCAATGTTATACAACTTAGAACGACCAGTACGAGGATCAAAATCCCCATGAATATCATCCACTAATTTTCTACTATCTGCATCAGCAATAGTGTACTCGCTTGTCCATTACCCAATAGGTAATGATCTGACTAACATAATTAGTGAAAATCTTAGGACCAAAATCCTTAATCTCCACAATCGATGTGACTACCTAATCTCTGCTTTTCGACTCGGTATCAGTCGACTCTCAAAGGTAATTACCTTTTCGATAGCAGGCACATATCTAATAATCTCAATATATCGTTCCCGTGGTCAAACTCAAACCACGGTTACGAATACTAACCAATATCCTACAACTCATCCATGTTATAAGCAACTAAATGCATAACCAACCGAAGGATATGTAATAACAGTTAACATACCTTAATCCCTGTAGCTCGGAGATGTCCGCAACAGCCAAATCCCAGAACTCACAAAACCAAGACCGAGTAAAGCAAAACTCGATGTCCGAACGAAATAAAATCCGAAAATGGACTTCGCAACCTAGGGCTCTGATACCAATAAAATTGTCATGCCCCGAGAGTATGTCGTGCCGAAAAGCAAACGGACGGCATCTCCCCTGTACGTGGCAACATATCGGGTTAATACAAGGCCCGTAGGCCCACAACAACAATATGATATACACAGATATCATCATATCAAACATAATAAACACAGTGGAAACAATACAAACAGATCAACAAGATACAATGACCCAACTGTGCACTCCGGAGTGACTTGACACAACAAGAAACATAATAGAAGTCGAATCAACGACCAAATACATACCACACATCCGTACATCACAGATACGGAAACAATACGGCGTAAAAACCCCAAAACAACAATCCATAGTAATACAACAATATGGAAAACATATCCCTCCGTCCGGTGTGAGATGGGATCAGCTGGCGGAGCTCCGAACGTCCAAGGAATCTTCTACCTGTTATCTGGGCGACAGGAAGCCCAGGGTCCCGGGGTGGTGAGTATAAACTCAGGGGTAATATATAGAAAGTGCATGAACAACATATAAGGATAGATCTACAAGTATACATGTGAAGATCTACAGGTATACAGCATGAGTCCAATAGATATACAGTCCTATCCAACTCTAATAACAAGTAACTATAGTAAAGTCATACTCAATGTATATACTAACTGATCAACTGAACAGGAAGTAATGTACCAACGTACCCGTCGGTCTGCAACACCATAAGCTATATCATCCTGACAGATATACAATAACATAACCCATATAATGTATCAAGTCAATCCCATACCTGACCAATACTCAGACATATGAACAGTATATGATCACCGGTATAATAACCCGGTCTGTACCACACCACGACATGATGCTAATCAAATGCATATAACAGTCTGAATCAACGCATGTATCATGCTCAACACATAGCAGTAAATAAAAATGCAAATGACATGTATCATGATGTACAAGCATGTGCAACAATCATAGCTCAATCAAATGCAGCATCTCACAGGCATATGTAAAACATATATCAAATACATGCATACATATATATATCAGCAATGCATATGCATGGTCACTGTCTGCGGACCCGTCCAACCACGACCCCAGAGTGGCCAGGGTGGCACGATAAATGACAACTAGCCCGACTCCAGCTGCCACCACTCTCGAGTGGCCGAGTTGGGTAGTATGGTGTAGCGTGTAAGCGTAAAAAGCTAACTACTCCTAGGGGCCCCTGATGCAAGCCACGCTGTCCCTACCCATGAGTAGACAAACGCCGCACACAGGACAACTGCACCTCACACAACCACCGTCTATAGTGGGTGAGTGCTAACATCACTCAGACATGGCGGTGCGTCTCCAGCCTACCACCATCCATAGTGGCAGCGCGACATCGATCCAATGCTCGCCTCAACCTGCTACTACTACCACTGAGTGGCCGGGAGGCGGGATGGACGACTTGTCTCAATCCACAAGGGAGACCGATTAACGAGATGCATGCAATGTGATGATGCACAGCTCCATACATGTATCCTCGCGACACTCCCCATCCCACGGGGAGTCCTGGTCAACTAAAAGTCAACTATGCAAGGACTACAATCCATAAGACTCTCTCTATCGCATAAAGAGTCATACTCATCTGACCGTCAACCACGCTAAGACCTCTAGTCAATAGCGATATACAATCGACCATCCATAAATCTATACCAAGGCATACAATCCCTAATGGATATACCATCACACTAGGACTTCTAGTCCATGGTCACATACTGACAACCACACACCTATCTATGCATAGACAACTAGATCCACCATAGATGCACCACTAATACGAGTATGATATAACAATCGACTCCATAATCCAATCCATCACCTAACCCTAGTGATGTAACCCCGTAACCCAATCTGAAGTCACAAAGATAACCCTAACCACATGTACTTACTGAACATATATCAGCTAATACATAATAGGGTTTATAGTTCCTATCCGAGCTAGATAATCAATGAAGTACCAGAGTATATATCTCAAAGGTCAAGGCAGTACAAGCATATGATTAAATAAGAGTGGATTTAAGGTGAACAGGTATAAACATAAATCCAAGATCATGCACTGGAATTGATCAAAACTACCGAACCAGGTAGATATTACCCACCTGATACATAATCCGTGCTATCCATCTCCACGTTCATGTATCCATCACCATCATCGTCCTGTAACAATAGGATACAATTAAGTACCATCACAAATCTAATGATCGAATTTAGGCAAAACATAACTCAGATCATCCTCTTCCTCTAATTGCAGCTATACAACTATACCAGTTTTAAACACACTGCAAATCAAATACCACATTCCATAATACCCATATTAAGTCTAGACAGTTATCATAGATTCACCCCAATTAATCAATCATATAGATAACTCTTCTATGATACAATTAGCTAAATCCAAATTGAAACTTACCAAATTGAGCTTTTTCTATACTGCTTCTTGACCCACTTAGCAACATCCAATCTGAACAATTAATCACATTTCATCATACCAATAATAAATCCATTGTGAAACTAGTATTCCAAAATCTACACTTACCTGGTGTAGTTCCCACATGCACTACGCTATCTAGAAACCAAATCCACTGTCGATCTCCAACAATAAGATGTCCAAATAAATTGACCAATTCATGGATCTGCACCCCCAACCACTGTGAACCACAATGGTGGTATTCCTTCTCTATTACAGCCACCTCACAGTCGAATGCCCACAACCACAAGACATTCACAGAGCCAAGCCTCGAAACACAGGGACTACAGATCACTGGTTGCAACCCAAGACAATTGATCACATCATATCCATCGACGCTATCACAATGACCAAACTGCTGGTTGCAAATGTAGGGCAGGCTATCAACGAACAGGGGAACTAAGCTGCCGATGGAAGTGACTGTAACCTAGATCAGAAAACCACCGCAGATGATCAACTCCAACCCTCACTGGTCGCTACGACGATCGCCAGCTGCTACATCCATGGAGCTGATCCGGCTTCCCTCGTCCTCGGCATAGATATCAACGACAGGCTGGGTTCAGGCGGCAGTAGGACCATCCTCGCGATGAGACGAAAAGGGCGGCG
Organism: Wurfbainia villosa; assembly: GCA_025175895.1. Lineage (NCBI taxonomy): Eukaryota > Viridiplantae > Streptophyta > Magnoliopsida > Zingiberales > Zingiberaceae > Wurfbainia > Wurfbainia villosa. The sequence continues at coordinate 102,944,464 of CM046001.1, read as the reverse complement.
ACTGATCTGAGCTTCACCGATGAAGACGCCGTCGAGTTGGCCTCTCGAATAAGGGGTCGACAACGGCAGTTGAAAGGTTGACGACGGCGGTAGCAGCTCCAGCTCACAGCTGAAAACCAGATTGACTCACTGCTGACCCCTAGCTCCCAATGAGGACTCTTCACCGGAATCGAACTCGGGAACCCGAAATCGAAGATCCCCTCCGGCGACAATTGGCATGGCGGCTCCCAAATCTGGCAATTTGAACCTCCTGCCGCTCCCTAGCTCCCAACGCCTAGAATCCACCGACCTTGCTCCTTCCCCAAATCCCCTGTTCGCTAGCGACCATCAAGCTCCACAAACTCTGGCTACGATGCCAATGGAGCCGATCCGGCATCCCTCATCGCCGACAGACATCAATGGCAGCTCACTGCTGCGGCGCCAACATGACGATTCACCGAAGGAATCGCCGAGATCCCCATGCGAGAACTCACTGACCTTCGGCCGGAGATCAGCCAAGGTGGCAGCGCCGTCGACTGCTCTCACTGGGACGCCGATGAGCTGAGGAGATCGGCCGACGCGTGCGAAGCGAAGAACCGAGGCGGAGAAGAGAAGGAGATGGTGAAATCGCGATGCGTTCATTTCGTTTGACAGGCTTTAAATGCCGTTCGACCGATTCGATTTAAACCAACCCAAGTTCGACCCAATCCAGTCAAGCCCAATACGGACCAAGCCCAAGCCCAATACCCATTTCAAGCCCAAGCCCATTAGCTTCAGCCCAATGGATTCAGCCCAATTTCAAACCCATTTCCAGCCCAATTAACCCACTAATTAAATCCAAATTAATTAAAGGGTTAATCCAAATTTTTCTTTTTTTTTTCTTCCCGTATTTTACATGTTGGGCCTCTGATTGTGGTTGCCAACTGCATCGACAAGCTCAATCTGCTCCTCAGAGCTGCCCTGCCTTCCATCGTAGTCCTCCTAATATGCCACTACTCCCTCTCCAAAGATATTGGCCGCACATGCAGAAGCAGGGGTTAGAGAGTCAAACTGTCTGCTCAACGTGTTCATTCTTGCTGCTAGGTGATCAACGGAGTTGACTGCATATCTATCGGTTACAGGTGCTAGGTGACTACGCTCGGAAGCCCATTGGTGGTGGTTCTGGGCCACCTCCTCAACCAACTCTTTCGCTTCCTCGATGGTCTTATTCATTAACGCCCCTCCTGCATCAAAATCGAGGAAGACTTTCGTAGCATATGTGATCTCATTATAGAATATATGGATCACCAGCCACCTCTCTAGACCATGATGGGGGCATTGATAGAGTAGCCCTTTGTAGTGATCCCAGGCTTAAAACAAGGACTCTCCTTCCTTCTGACGGAAGCTACTAATCAAGTGGCGCATGTGGGCAGTCTTACTTGGTGGGAAAAATTTATTCAAGAACTGTTGCTCACATTGCTCCCATGTGGTGATGCTTCCTGAAGGGAGGGAGTGTAACCATGTCTTCGCCTTGTCCCACCGAGAGAACGGGAATAGGCTCAGATGGATCGCATCGGCAGGTACACCATTGAACTTCAATGTCGAGCATATCTCCAAAAATGTCTCTAAGTACCGGTTCGGGTCTTCAGTTGCAGCTCCTCCGAATTGACTCTGCTAGACCATGTGTATGAGTGCAGGTTTTAATTCAAAGTTGTTAGCTGTGATGGATGATCCAGCTATACTTGGCATGTATCCTCTAGCATTCGAGGGTGCGTAGTCCCGCAAAGGTCGGCTACCCAGGTTCACTAAAGGGGTGTCTTGGTCTTCCATGCTCCTTTGCTCAGCTCTCCTGCGATGGTAGGTTCATTCTATTTCTGGGTCAAGAAGAAGAAGATTTTCCAATCCTAATCGTCGATGCATACAATGAACCAAGTTGTGCAAATTTGGGGTATATCTACTACTTATTTAAAGGAAATAAAATAAATCTAATTAACTAACCTAAATGAAAAAGTCCTAAGAGTTAAACCTAAGCAAGCTATAATGTGACTGCTAAAATTACTCTAAACTGAATTAAATAGCAAAAATCTAAAACTGAATTAACTATAATGAAATAAATCAAGAAAGAAAATCTGACCTAAGTCCAATCCAAACTATCCACTTTCGATTCGATATCAAATCAATAGTCATCGGCAACGGCGCCAAAATCTTGATGTGCGCGAACACGACCTCAAGTCTACGATGAGAATCATCGAGGACTCAAAGCGCGTGCTCGCGCTTAACGCCTGCAAGTGCACGGATGTCATCAAGTCATAAAGATTATCAATCCCATAGGGACTGAGATTCGAGTACCATTTGTCCAGTGGATGTTGTTGTTCGGAGTTAAAATCCTACGAGTTGTGGTTGCGAGGTTAACGGTGGTCCTAACTCAAGTACGATGTCACTCGGAGGAAGGGAAGGTTGGTTCGAAGTTCTCAAAAGGGATTCTAGGACTTCGATTTCACTTGTGCATTTTGGAACATGCTATCAATTAAATATTATCTAGATCTCTAATTATGATCTTGCAGGAGGATCATCATAGACTTGCCCGATGAACTTTTGCTTCTATCGAGAACCACCTATTCCTAACCAAGCTGACCTTTCTGATCATCGGAGCTCAAGGGGTTGATACTGTTGGGAGCCCCCTGTTACTAAGGTCCCTCAACCCTTCTAGAGTTAATTTCTCCTACTTTGGCCCTTCTATTAAGATAGACTATTGGGTAGGAGGATGACCTACGAATCCCTATGAAGAGTCGGAACGTGTCTCGTTTCCTAATCCATCATATTCTACTATCTATGGTTATCAGAGGTAGGACAACCGCAAGGTTCCTCCTTAGTTCTTCTAGATTTTTGATACAAAGGTTGTCACCCTTTGTATCGGCTATGCACAATAAATAGAGAATCAAAACACAATTATCATTAATCCAAACAACACCAATTGCAAACATAAATTCAGAAACATAATATATATTCTACTAGCATGTTCTACGTACACAAGTTACTCCCTAATCCTAGAATCAAAAGATCTACTCCATAGATGAAAGAGAAAAGACACAAGGCATCATAGAATGAATCATTATAATGTAAAGAGATCTAAGAATGAAATACAGTGCCCTTGGTCTTTCTCTTTGGCGTTGGAGCGCAGAATTCGATCCTCAAGCCGCTTCCTTCCTCCCCATTGCGAGTCTCCAGTGCTTTTTAGGGAACCTTCTTGCTGTCCTAGCCGTCAGGCCTCCCCCCTAGGGTTTGGGCATGGCTTCTTTTTTATAGACGTGAAGATGACTCTTCATAAATCCCTTTAAAAAAACTAATCACGTCAACACAACCCAATGCCACACGGTCGTGTGGAATCAACATGGTCGACCGTGTGTGACGCTGGGTTGGTGGTCGTGTGAAATCCACATGGCCAGCCGTGTGCAACCCTATTCCTAATGGTGAATGCCTCTTTTTTCTCCAAAAAAAAGTGCCTTTTTACCTGTAAAATGTCGTCCTGCACACAAAAGCATCCAGAGAGATCTCCGAACCAAAAAATAGAAAATGCATCCAAAACAAAGTAAAATATGCATGAAACAAGAATAAAATGTAACGAGATGTGAGCGAAAACTACTCCTGAAACCCTATATATTTTGCTCACATCACTGACCATGTGAGCCTCTAATCTTCTCCCAGAGTGCAACACGGTCTGAATTTTTCACATGCCCCGCCGTGTGCACTTCTGATCATGGGGCACGGTGGTGTGGAATCCACACGGTCGCCCGTGCCTTTTTTTGAGGGTTTAACAAAGTGTCTCTTTTCTACCTAACAAGTTCTTTCTGACCCTAATCTATTTCCTAAGACACTAATGGCCATAAATTAAAGTCTAAACTATACACATGAATGCAATAAAATTAAAAACATATAAAACTAAACTTGGGTTTCCTCCCAAGAAGCGCGTTGTTTAAGGTTTTTAGCTCGATCGTACTCCTTTGCTTCAACAAGGCTCCGATGGCTTGTGAACCTCCATTCATCCGTTTCAAAACCTTTATCTTCTAGTGGGGAATTTGCTATCCTATAGGAGGTATACCCATCTAAGAATGGAGCCTTACACTCTGATAAGTTGAATATGATAATCTCGCCATCCACTTCCAACAAGACTTTGTGCTCCCTCATGTCTATGCATGCTCTTGCAGTTGCCAGAAAGGGTCGCCCTAAGATGATTGGATTCTGAGGGTTTGGTCATGTGTCCAAAATAATAAAGTCTATGGATATCACAAAACTTTCAACTACCATAGGTATATTCTCCAGCATGCCAACGGGTTCCTTGATCGAATCATCCACCATGCGAATAGCCAGACCCATTAGTCATATACCACTCAGTCCCATCTCCCTATAGAATGCATAGGGCATCACGCTAACAGATGACCCTAGGTCATGCAGTGTTTCATTGAAGCTCTCACCATATATCATGCAAGGTATAACAAATTCACCAGGGTCCTCCAGCTTGGGTGGAATCTTATCTTCAATTTCTGCTTGGTTTAGCAAAGTTAAAATCACACCCCCTAGTGACTTTGTTTTTTTTTACCTACTCCCTCACTGTATGCTCCCTCTCCCTTAACCTGGTTTTGCTCGGATGGTAGGGGAGAGCTATCCATGGGTTGTGATACGGTCTCGACAATTTGAGCCACTTGCATTTCTAGCATCCTTGTGTGGCTTGTGATCCCATCGACAGAGGCCTTCAGTTCCCTCAGTGCCTCTTCGGCTCTTTGATGCTGCCACTAGAATTCTGCATTAGCCTTCATTTGGGTAGCAATGAAGCCTTCAATCATTAATTCCAATCTAGATTTAGGCAGTTGTTGCTACTCGCTGCCCTACTGTTGCCCAAATCCTCTCGATTGTTGGAAATTTCCCGAATTATTCCTATAGCAAAAGTTCGGGTGGTTCCTCCATCTAGGATTGTAGGTGCTCACATGATGATTATATGTCTTTTAATGTTAATGATGCATGTATTGAGGAAAATAAAGCTTTAAGGGAAAAGGTAGATTTCCTAACCAAGGCCTTAGAAAAATTCACCATATGCTCCAACACTTTGAACATAATTATAGGGAGCCAAAGGACAAGTTTCAATAAGAAAGGATTAGGCTATAAGGGGAACAAAAATGAGAAAGCCTATCATTGCCTAATTGCTAGGGGTCAAGCTAAAAATAAAATGGTAGATAGAAAATAAATTCCTAAAGAATACTTAGTGAACCCTATTGGGAAGAATTTGTATTGGGTTCCTAAGTCCATCCTTAAGGGTTAGGAAAACCCTAGGATAGTCAACCATGAGTGGATTTACTTATATCATATAAAATGGTTGACTTGTAAGGATGTGGGTTATAACTTTTTGATTTATAGTGTTGGGTGATGATAATGTGATCATAACTGATGTGAGCAAAACGTATAGGGTTTTAGGAGTAGTTTTTGCTCACATCTTATTACATTTTGCGTTAGTTTCATGCATATGTTACTCTGTTTTTGCATGTATTTCCTATTTTCTAGTTCGGAGATTTGCTCGTTGTCTTTTGAATGCAGGTTGGCTTTTCGGGCGAAAAAGATGTGTTTTCGGAGCGAAAGAAGGACATTTCATGCTAGATGCAGAGTGAGACACAGCCAGGGCGTGTGGATTCACACGGCCATGTCCGATGGGCGAAGATTAGCACACCAGGGCCGCACACGGCCTGGCCATGCTAAAATGTCTCCGACCTTCTTGCGGTGTGCCAAAATATCCTTCATGAATCTTGAAAATTGAGGCATTTGGTGCAAAGCTTCAAGTATCGACACTTCCACTAATATCAATTTTAACATGTTCAGGAATTTTTCAAACTCAGCATCTCTCCTTGCATGGGTTAGTCGCTGAGGGAAGGGCACCGCCAAGGGTAGTTGAGTTTTGTGGCAGGCTTCCGATCTATGTTTCCGACTTCTTCCTTCCCGGTCTTCTCCAAAGGTTCCCTTACTTTGGGTCTTTGTTCAGGTTCGGCAACCAACCTGCTCGGCGTTTCCTTCAGAATCCATCCGCTCTGCAACGTCACTGCCTTGCACTGCTCCACTGGGTTGGCCTTTGACTTTCCTGGAAGTTACCTTGGTGCTTTGGCAATCTGGATGGGAATCTAAGCCACCTGAATTTCTTGCGTCTTTTGCTTATCGGCGAGATCCTTTACAAACAATTTTAATTCTTCAATCATTGTATCTGTCTACGAATGTCGCCGCTGGAATTCAAGGTTTGCCTCCCGTTGCGTCTGAATAAAGCTTTCTATTATATTCTCCAGATGGGTGTCAAGTGGTTGTAGCTGTCCATTGTCTTGTTGTTGCCCATATCCTCCCGATTGTTGGAAATTCTTCAAATGATTCCTATAGGAAAAGTTCGGGTGGTTCCTCCATCCAGGATTGTAGGTTCTAGAATATGGGTTGTTGGGCCTCTGATTGTGGTCGCCAACCACATCAATATGCACCTCAGAGCTGCTCTGCCCTTCGTAGTATTCCTCCTAATATGTCGCTGATCCTCCAAAGGAATGAGCCACACATGCAGAAGCAGGGGTTAGGGAGTCAAACCATCTGCTTAGCGCGTCCATTCTTGCCACTAAATGATCGATGGAGTTAACAACATATCTACCGACTGCAAGTGCTGGGTGACTACGCTCGAAAGCCCAATGGTGGTGATTCTGGGCCACCTCCTCGATCAGCTCTTCCGCTTCCTCGATGATCTTATTCATTAGCGCTCCTCCTGAAGCAGAATCGAGAGAAGCCTTCGTGGCATATGTGATCCCATTATAGAATATGTGGATCACTAGCCACCTCTCTAGACCGTGATAGGGGCATTGATAGAGTAGCCCTTTGTAGCGATCCCAGGCTTCAAACATGGACTCTACTTCCTTCTGACGAAAGCTAGTAATCAGGTGGCACATGTGACTAGTCTTACTCGGTGGGAAGAATTATTCATGAATTACTGCTCACACTGCTCCCATATGGTGATGCTTTCTGAGGGAAGGGAGTGTAGTCATGTCTTTGCCTTGTCCCATAGTGAGAACGGGAATAAGCTTAGACGGATCGCATCGGTAGGCACTCCATTGAACTTCAATGTTGAGCATATCTCTAAAAACGTCTCTAGGTGCCGATTCGGGTCTTCAATTGCAGCTCCTCCGAAATGGCTCTGCTGGACCATGTGTATCAGTGTAGGTTTTAATTCAAAGTTATTAGCCATGATGGATGGTCTAGCTATACTCGGCCTATACCCTCTAGCACTCGGGGTTGTGTAGTCCCGCAAAGGTCGGCTACCTAGGTTCACCAATGGAGCATCTTGGTCCTCCATACTTCTCTGCTCGGCTCTCCTGTGATGGTAGGTTCGTTCTATTTTTGGGTCTATCGGAAGCAGATTTTTCGATCCTAATCATCGATGCATACGACGAACCAAGTTGCGTAATAGGGAGTATATCTACTACTTATTAATAGGAAATAAGATAATTCTAATGCACTGAACAAAATGAAGAAGACCTAAAAACAAAACTAAAGCAAGATGTAATGTGACTACTAAAATTAAGCTAAACTGAATTTAAATAGCAAAAATCTAAAACTGAATGAACTGTAATGAAATAAAACAAGAAAGTAAATCTAACCTAAGTTCGATCCAAACTATCCACTTTTGATTCAATATCAAATCTATCAGTCCCCGACAACGACGTCAAAAACTTGATGTGAGTGAACACGACCCTCAAATCTCTGACGGGAATCGTTAGGGACTCGAAGCGTGCGCTCGCGCTCAACGTGCGCAAGTGCATGGATGTCGTCAAGTAATAAAAGATTATTGATCCCATAGAGACTAAGATTCGAATATTGTCTGTCCAATGGATGTTGTTCTGAATTAATCCCTTAGGAGTATAGGTTGTGAGGTTAACGGTAGTCCTAACTCAAGTACAGTGTCACTCAGAGAAAGAGAAGGTTGGTTCGAAGTTCTCAAAAAGGATTCTAGGACTTCGGTTTCACTTGTGTGTCGTGGAACATGCTATCAATTTGGTGTGTTGAGATCTCTAATTACAATCTTGAGGGAGGATCAATATATTTGGCTGATGAACTTTTGCTTCTACCGGGAACTACCTACTCCTAACCAAGTTTACCTTTCAGATCATCAAAGCTCAGGAGGTTATATCATTGGGAGCCCCCTATCACTAAGGTCCCTCAACCCTTCTAGAGTTAATTTCTCCTACTTTGGCCCTTCTGCTAAGATAGGTTATTGGGTACCAAGACGTCCTAATAAACCCTATGTAAAGGCGGATCTTATTTCATATTCTGTCCTACCATATTCTATCTCCTACGATTACGAGAGGTAGGATGACCGCAAGGCTCATCCTTGGTTCTCCTAAGCTTTTAATACGAAGGCTATCACCCTTTGTATCGGCTACGTGCAGTAGAATTAGAATCAAAACCCAATCTTCATCAATCTCAACAACATAAAATTGCAAATAGAATCAAAGGAGATGAATGACTATCTGAACTAACATGTCCACAAACACAAGTTACTCCCTAATCCTAGAATCGAAGTATCTACTCCATAGACAAGGAAGAATAAACACAAGACATCTTAGAAAATATAATTACAATGCAAGTAGAACAAGAAAATAGAGAAGGTACTTTCTGTCCTAGCCAAGATACGTGTCTTGGTCATTCTCCACAATGTCGAAGCATCGGGATGGATCTCCTAGCTACTTCCTTCCTCCCCGTTGCGAGTCTCCGGTGCTTTTCAGGGCACTGTCTTACTGTCCTAGCCGTCGGGCCTTCGTTGTCTTACCGTCCTAGCCGTCGGGACTCCCCCTTAGGGTTTGGGTGTGCCTTCCTTTTTATAGACATGAAGCCGACTCTTCATAAATCCCATGAAAACCCTAGTCGTGTCAAAATTGCCCAGCGTGACACGACCGTGTGGAATCCACAAGACCGACCGTGTCCGCCTCTGTTCCACCCGATGAATGTCTTCCTTTTGCTCCAAAAATGTGTCATTTCACCTATAAAATGTCGTCCTACACACAAAAGCAACAAGAGCATATCTCCGATCCAGAAAATAGGAAATGCATGCAAAACAAAGTAGAAAATGCATGAAACAAGTATAAAATGTAATGAGATGTGTGCGAAAACTACTCCTAAACCCTATATGTTTTGCTCACATCACAAAGCCGAATAGAGGAGTTGCAACATCTTCCAACTGCACGTTCCCCAATTGCATTTTCTCGAATGCTTCCTGGAAAAGAATATTGAAAGAACTTCCCGAGTCCACTAGGACTCGGGCTACCTCATAATTCGCCAGGGAGATCCTAATGACTAGAGCATCAGTGTGGGGCAGGAGGATGCCTTGTAGATCTTCAGGTCCAAAGGATATTCGAGGTGTGTTTTGAATGGCCCGGTCCTCCCCTATAGCCAAACTCTCCATGAGGAGGGCGTACGATTTTCTGGCCCTATTAGAATCCCCGTCAGTACGTCCTCCCGCTATAACATTTATGACTCCTCGAGTGGGGACGTCACTTGGAGAAGCTAAGGAACCTTCACCAACTGACCCTTCTTGTGAGACGCTTTCTTGGTTAGCTGACCGCGGGCCTGACGGGAGAAGAGCCTGGGGTCTTCCATTGTAGGGCCCCGGGCGAGCAATATTTGGTCGGCGACCACTTCTCGCTTGATTTCCCATCTGTGGCTGCAGGTGAGGATACTCTGCTCTGATGCACTCCAACTCACTTTGCAACTTGAAACATCGGTCTCTAGTGTGACCATACTCCGTGTTGTATTGGAAAAAGAATGGGATTAGGGGATTACGAGGGATTCCTCTGTATCCTATCGGTCACTGAAGAATACCCTACTAGTCGTATGCCTCCATTTCTCACTCTTTCCATGTTCGTGGAGGGGGCAAATCTTCCGTAGCCATAATTTGTAAAGGAGGGGTAAGATGAATTCTTGGCGTCAATGGTCACGGCCGAGGTGCTTCAGGCAAGAAGGCCTAACATATTCTCTCCTGAGAGGTCCCCATTGGATAGGAGGGGGGTTTCTTTTTGTAGGAGTAGATACAGGCTTCTTCTCTGATCTTCTCACTCTCAGCCCCTCTTCTTCATTAATATATTCTTAAACATGGCCTAGCAGCTCTTCATAGTTGGCAGTTGGCTTTCTTAACAAGGAGCTAAGGAAGGGTCTTTCCTTCAACCCATGGGGGATGGCAACCTTCAAGATATCAGGCATTGCCGAGGGGATTTCCCTAGCAGTGGCAGTGAAACAATGGATATAACTCCTCAAAGACTCTGAGGACTCTTGTTTTAGGTGCAGTAAGATAGAAGCATCATGCTTATAAGCTTTGTAAATAGCAAATTGTTAAAGAAAAATAGCCTTAAAATCAGCAAAACATGTAATAGAACCATGAGGTAAAGACTTGAACCATCTCTAGGCTGAGGCAGCCAAAGTGATACGGAAGGCTCTGCATTTAAAGGCGTCAAAATAGCATTGGAGGGAGGTTGCACCTTCGAACTGAGATAGGTGCTCCTCCGGATTAGAAGTGTCATTGTACATTCCCACTTGAAGAGCTCGAAAATGGGGTGGGGGTTTCTCAACCATAATGCCTTCAGTAAAGGGGCAGGGCCCATAAGGTTCCGGTGCGTTGGTGGATTGACTTTCCCCCTCGTCTTCACGCCTCGTCGATGCCACTGGGATAGGATACTGATACATCCTCCTCATCGACATCTCGCCTGGCAGCATTTCAGTGTCCAGGGGACCCAATGGAGGGACATGGGAAGGCCCTTCAAAGGGAAGGTCCCTATGAGAAGGTTCGCCAGAATGTGGATGGAGATATCCAGTCCTTTTCCTTTCTCTGACCAGAGCTTCGGAGACTGCTGCATCTACCATAGCCTTCAGTTGTGATGGTAATAGAGTGATAGGGCTCTCCTCTACGGAAGAGGCTATTAGAGGAGGGATCTCTTGTAAAGGCATCTCGACGTCTGGCTCAACAAAAAATTTTCCACATATGACGCCAACTGATACGACCCGAATTTTTTACCGCCTTTTGTGAAAAATGATGATGTTAAGGAGGCTTAGGGTCCTCTCCGGCCACAACAGTAAAGGTTGATATCGATGAAGCAAACAAAAGAGAATGTGGACACGAAGTTTAACGTGGTTCGAAATTCCAATTCCTACTCCACGGGATAAGCTCTTGAGCGAGCTACGGTGCTAAACACCTCGACTATTGTAAGGATGTATACTGAAAGCCTAGTCTTTGTATGGACATTCTCATTTTGAAATAAGAATCACATGATTATTGTTTGCATTTTATATTTATTATATGTGTGCATCTTGTCTAATACTTTACATTGTAGATAACATGGTGTGTGGTGTCACACAGAAGATCATGTTATCAGTTCCTTGTGGAGTATAAGTAGAGGCTCACAACCAAGATGGTTTTGGACAAACCATTGGCATGGTTGTAGTGTAATTTGGTATTGATTTATCTTGACCATAGAATTGCACTAGTACACTTTGTGTGTATTGAGCAGGGCTGACTTAGAGGTGATTCAATTTATTGCTGACTACATAATTGAATCGAACCTCAGATATTATAGTGTGCATGCTCTTAATCCCGATATAATAATAGGTACATGTACTTAATATTTATTTCTTTGATTTACCAATGGGCGAGATTTATGGGTTAAATCAATAGGCCCTGTAAGTTGGGAAATTATATTATTTACATGGTGTGTCATTGATTATAGGAGGAAATCGTGTCCTATGTATTAGGATGATGATGTCCCCTTGAGGAGCTCATAAGGATCATCATGTAAGCCCTGCAGGTGGACTTGGTCCAACATGATGATAAGGTTGAGTGGTACTACTCATGGAGTTAGATGTTAATTAATTAATTGTCAGTAAATTAATTAATTAACGGACATTCGATATCTTAAACACGGGGAGATATTTGTACAATTAATATATGGAGCTCATATTTAATTATGGGGGTTGGTGAGTTAGATCAATGATAATCCTCTAGCGGAATGGATTATCATTAATGGATCAGATTTTATGTGGGCCAGATCCATTGGGTGGCCAAGATCCAACTCCTTCTCATGGTCCCTATTGTAGCCTATTAAAACCCTCAAGAAGCCTAGATCCAACGAACATGAATGAATAGAGTTTTGGGTGAAAACTATAAAGAGAAGGAAGAGGCTTGGGCGGAAAAGACCAAGAAGGGCTAGGGTTTGAGTTGGCATTGGGCGGCAACCTAGGGTTTGCTCCTTAAGGCCGACGGCATAAGAAGATTTGGTGGAGTTTTCCTTTCTCTTCTTCTCCATTGCCAGCGCCACCCTCTTCTCCCTCTCCAAGGGTCGATGGGAACTAGAGTCCTAGCTCTCTTGGCCGGCGCCTATTCATTCTCCCTCGCCTTAGCCGGCGACAACCCATCTTTGTGCTTGGTGGTCGGCACTAGGTAGGAGAAGTAGGGAGAAGTTTTCTTCCCTTTGTTCAGAGCAAGAAAGAAGGGAAGAATGCGATCTAGGAGGCTTCAACTCTTGGAGGATCATTGCCCACACAACGCGTCAAGAGGAGGATAGGTCATACAATAGAAGATCAAGAGGTAAACAAGAGGCATAATCTTGTTTGTTTTGATTTAGTTCTTTTGTATCATGCATGTGGTTAATTTACTTGGATCCCGATGATAAACACAAAAACCGATGATCCGTACATCATCTATTCCGTGGCTAATCGAGGAAAGAGTTAGGTTGCTTGAACAACAAGTTTGTTCGAGCGACGACTCAAATCGAAGCGCGATGATGGATCGGTTGCTTGGGTAATCCATCTTCGTTTGGATTAATTTTTTTAATCTGGGGACGTATGATTGGATCGCCATGCATAAGCGACCGAGGCGAAGCGAGAAGCGAAGCTTCGACCTTCAAGTGGTATCAGAGCCACAGTTTTCAGTTTTGTGTGTTTAGGATTCGGTTACTTTTATGCACTTATCATATATTATGTGTGTCGGATAATAGTAGGATGTGTGTAGGCTAACTTTTTGGTTGCAAACATAAGATCCAAGTATTATGGCCATATGTGTGTGTATGTGATTGTATATGTGTAATCGTAATATTATTTGAATCCTCAGGGTTAACGAGGCTAGTATTTAATTTTTATAATTAAAATGCGGCATTGTTTAACCACTCTTTTATTTTAGTTTACTTTTGATCTAGATATCATGTACATCCTTTGTGAAGTATAGGATCGATGGATGTAAATTAAAATAATCTTTCTCGGCTCGGATCTCCAGATGGCTTGTACATGGCGTAGGGAGGAGCGGACAAGGTGGCATATTGGAGAACAAAAGCCATAATAGTTGGAAAATTTATTTTTTCATATTTATTGCTTTTGACTTATATGCTTATTGTGGTTGCATGGTTAAAATTCCTCGATGTTAAATTACTAAGTGGGAGAGGGATATTTTTTAAAAAATTCTCGCAGCCTCCATTAAAATTTGACATGTGATGTGAACAAACTTGCGTATTGGCTCTGAGTGTCTTCCTCCATATCGGATGAGTATGTTTTGCGGATCACTAGGTAAAATATGGTTATAGGAAATTATTTAGGAGCGTGTGTACTTCCCCATCGAAAGGCACATAATCCGAGGTAATTGCCTTAGTATCAGGTAATGGTGAACACTTAGATGCAAATATAAGTATCCTCCCCATCGGAGTCACTGCTTTTATTTATAGGGTCGAAGAGGAACCAACTATTAATTTTATTTGTCAAAAAGTAAGGTTGATAGGATAATAAAATTAATGGGTAAAACCTCCTCTTACAAATGTAGAATTCGTATACGTCCACACTATCATGGCATACAATATTCTCGGTGTTTTGAGGTGTTGGTTGATTTTAAAATTTTATTGTTTGAGGAATCAATAATTTTTTGAAATCTAAATGGTTTTTATCTATGTGATTCTTAGGTTTTTCAAAATGGCTTTCAACACACTTGCTGTGATTCTAAAGGAAAATAAACTTATTGGACCTAACTATGTGGATTGGAAAAGGAATCTGGACATAGTCTTGACTGCTGAGGAGTACAAGTATGTACTTCTCGAGGAGTGTCCTCCTAAGCCTACGGATGATTCTGGGGAAAAGGAGAAAGAGAGTTATAAGAAGTGGATCAAGGCTGATGAGATGGCGCGGTGTTACATTTTGACTTCTATGTCAAATGTATTGCAACATCAACATCAACCCATGACTACTGCTTATGACATGATGCTCAATCTCAAGGAACTTTTCAGACACCAGAATCGGGCTGCTAGGCAAGAAGCCATGAGAAACTTGATGACGACCACCATGGTTGAGGGAACACCCATGAGGATCATGTTCTCAAGATGATGGCTCATTTGAATGAGATGGAAGTTCTTGGAGCTGAGATCGATGGGGAAACCCAGGTCGATATCATTCTCCAATCTCTACCTAAGAGTTTTGAGCAGTTTTGCCTCAACTACAACATGAATGAGAGGTTGTATTCATTTGCGGAGCTTCTAACAGAACTCTAGGTGGCAGTGAGACTTTTTCGTCAGAGTTCTCAGGTTTTGGTTGTCCAGAAGGTTTTTACTTTTAAGCCGAAAGGCAAGAAGAAGAAGAAACAAGGCGCAGCAAAGGTGGTGGGAGGATCTTAGGGAGGAGTGAAGAAGTCGAAAAGCAAGTGCTTCACTTGCAAGCAGACTGGACATTGGAAGGTTGACTGCCCCAATCGAAAGCAGAACAAAGGTATATCTTTTGGTTTAGTCATTGAAACATGTTTAGCGGTGTTATCTACAGAAGCACTGGTGTGTAGATCACGGGAGCCTTGATAATGTCTGCGCAACTTTGCGAGGTTCGAAACCAGCCATCTACATAGGCAATGCTACTAAGGTGGCGGCTATTGCAGTGGGAGATGTTTATTTATCTTTTGATAGGAATAAAACTTTGGTTCTGAGAAATTGCCTTTATGTACCTTCATTTAGAAAGAATTTAATTTTAGTTTCTAAATTATTTTTGGATGGATATTATATTTCTTTTAATGACAGAGTTGTTATAAAAAGGAATAGGAAGATTATCTGTTCTGGTACGTTGGTAGGTAATTTGTACACTCTTAAACCAAAAGCTCCCACGATGCAAATAGAAGTAAATAACTCATATTCTAAATCTAATAAGAGAAAAGAACCTTCAAAAATGAACCAAACGTATCTTTGGCATCTAAGGTTAGGTCATATTAACCTAAGTAGAATTCAAAGGTTGATAGCTGATGGACCTTTGGGTTCATTAATGGTGGAAGATTTCCCAACCTACGAATCTTGCTTGGAAGGTAAAATGACAAAGAGGCCTTTTAAGGCCAAGGGGTATAGAGCCAAAGATGTGTTGGAATTGGTTCATTCTGATTTGTGTGGTCCTATGTCTATCCAAGCTAGAGGTGGTTTTGAATACTTCATATCTTTTATAGACGATTATTCAAGATATGGATACATTTACTTCATGCGTCGCAAGTTTGAATGCTTTGATAGGTTCAAAGAATTCAAGGCTGATGTGGAGAAACGTCAAGGTAAAAGTATCAAGACACTACGATCTGATCATGGTGGTGAGTACCTCTTGGGAGAGTTTAGGAGTTACTTATCAGAGGCTGGGATTCAATCCCAATTGTCTGCACCTGGTACACCCCAACAGAATGTTATAGCAGAGCGAAGGAATAGGACTCTTATGGAGATGGTTAGATCGATGATGAGTTATTCTGATTTACCAGATTCATTCTGGGGGTATGCTCTGGATAATGACAAAGGTATATTCTGAATTTGGTACCATCTAAACTAGTACCTTCTACTCCCACAGAATTGTGGACTAGGCGAAAGCCTAGTCTGAGACATATTCAAATTTGGGGGAGTCCAACACATGTGTTGAAGGTAGATGTTGGTAAGTTGGAACCTCGTACAGAAGTGTGCTTATTCATAGGCTATCCTAGAGGAACGAAAGGTGGTTTGTTCTATAGTCCTAGAGATCAGAGGGTGATCGTTAGCACGAATGCCTAATTTTTAGAGGAAGACTATGTGATGAACCACAAGCCCATGAGCAAGATTGTTCTGGAGGAGTTGAGAGGGGAAGTCACTACTTCAGTACCAACGGTATAAGAGGACATATCACAAGTGACTACACCGCGTGTCACAGAGGATACACAGGTGATACCTCGTCATAGTGAGAGGGTTGTTAGACAACCTGAGAGATTTATGTTCTTGGGAGAATCTTCTGATTTGATCCCTAGCGAACATGAATCTGATCCTTGGACATATGACGAGGCAATCCAAGACAAAGATGCGGTATCTTAGCAAAGGGAGATGAATTTTGAGATAGAATCTATGGATTTAAATCAGGTCTGGGAGCTAGTAGAACCACCCAATGGTGTAAAAACCATTGGATGCAAGTGGATCTACAAAAGAAAGAGAGGAACAGACGTAAATGTTGAGACCTTCAAAGCAAGGCTTGTTGCAAAAGGGTATACTCAGAAAGAGGGTATTAATTATGAGGAGACCTTTTCGCCAGTAGCCATGCTTAAGTCTATCCGGATTCTCTTATCTATTGCTGCTCATATGGATTATGAGGTTTGGCAGATGGATGTCAAGACAGCTTTCCTTAATGGAAGTCTTGAAGAAAACATCTATATGGAGCAACCAGAGAGATTCATTGCAAAGGGCAAAGAGCATCTTGTGTGCAAGCTTAATCGGTCCATTTATGGATTGAAGCAAGCTTCAAGATCTTGGAACATCCACTTTGATGAGGTAATCCAGTCATATGGATTTATTCAAAGTCTGGATGAGTCTTGTGTATACAAGAGATGTGACGGAAATGTAGTGGTATTTCTTATACTATACGTAGATGACATTTTGCTTATTGGAAACAATGTCAAAGTGTTGTCAGACGTAAGGGTATGATTGTTCAAACAGTTTGATATGAAGGACTTAGGAGAAGTGGGACACATCCTTGGGATCAAGGTTATAAGGGATAGCAAGAAAAGGATGTTGTGCTTATCTCAAGCTTCATATGTAGACACTATTTTGTCTCATTTTAGCATGTAGAACTCCAAGAAAGGTTTTCTACCTTTTAGGCATGGAGTACATTTATCTAAAGAGATGTGTCCTAGAACATCAAAGGAGATAGAGGAGATGAAGACGGTTCCTTATGCTTCGGCGATAGGAAGCCTCATATATGCTATGTTATGTACAAGGTCGGATATTTGCTTTGTCGTGGGCATAGTTAGTAAATATCAGAGTAATCCAGGACATGGACATTGGACTGTAGTAAACATATATTGAAGTACCTGAGAAGGACTAGGGATTATATGCTGGTATACCAGGAAGATCAATTACTCCCTGTGGGTTACACAGATTCTGACTTCCAATCAGATAGGGATAACAGTAAGTCTACCTCAGGTTTTATATTTACATGGTGTGTCGTTGATTATAGGAGGAAATCGTGTCCTATATATTAGGATGATGATGTCCCCTTGAGGAGCTCATAAGGATCATCATGTAAACCCTGCAGGTGGACTTGGTCCAGCATGATGATAAGATTGAGTGGTACTACTCATGGAGTTAGATGTGAATTAATTAATTGTCAGTAAATTAATTAATTAACGGACATTCGATATCTTAAACACAGGGAGATATTTGTACAATTAATGTATGGAGCCCATATTTAATTATGGGGGTTGGTGAGGTAGATCAATGATAATCCTCTAGTGGAATGGATTATCATTAATGGATCGGATTTTATGTAGACCAGATCCATTAGGTGGCCAAGATCCAACTCCTCCTCATGGTCCCTATTGTAGCCTATTAAAACCCTCAAGAAGCCTAGATCCAACGGACACGAATGAATAGAGTTTTGGGCGAAAACTATAAAGAGGAGGAAGAGGCTTGGGCAAAAAAGACCAAGGGCTAGTGTTTGAGTTGGCATTGGGCGGCAACCTAGGGTTTGCTCCTTAAGGCCGGCGGCACAAGAAGATTTGGTGGAGTTTTCCTTTCTCTTCTTCTCCATTGCTGACACCACCCTCTTCTCCCTCTCCAAGGGATGACGGGAACAAGAGTCCTAGCTCTCTTGGTGGCGCTTATTCATTCTCCTCCTCTCCTCGCCAAACCCATCTTTGTGCTTGGTGGTCGGCACTAGGTAGGAGAAGTAGGGAGAAGTTTTCTTCCCTTTGTTCGGAGCGAGCAAGGAAGGGAAGAATGTGATCTAGGAGGCTTCAACTCTTGGAGGATCGTTGCCCACACAACGTCCAAGACGAGGATAGATCATACAATAGAAGATCAAGCAGTAAACAAAAGGTATAATCTTGTTTGTTTTGATTTAGTTCTTTTGTATCATGCATGCGGTTAATTTACTTGGATCCCGATGATAAATACAAAAATTGGTGATCCATACATCATCTATTCCATGGCTAATCGAGGAAAGAGTTAGGTTGCTTGAACAACAAGTTTGTTCGAGCGACGACTCAAATCGAGAAGCACGATGATGGATCGGTTGCTTGGGTAATCCATCTTCGTTTGGATTAATTTTTTTTAATCTGAGGACGTATGATTGGATCTCCATGCACAAGTGAATGAGGCGAAGCGAGAAGTGAAGCTTTGACCTTCAACTATAAAATCCCTCCTTCTTGGAAGTACTTCCGGATGTGGAGAAAACCTCTTACAGATAGAAAAACGTGTACAGAGTAGAAGAATGAATAAAGATAATAAGATTCTCTGCCTTCTTCCTCCATCTCCGACCCTCCTTTCCCCCCCTTGACCACTAGTCTCCACCTAGAAGAACTCCTTTGCTTGACCTCCCGTCCACAGAGAGAGAGAGAGAGAGACGATGTGTAGAGGTTTCTCTTCAATGGAGTTGATCCCCTTCCTCTTCCTTTCTTCCCCTCTTTTATCTCTATTACTCCTGGAGTTAATTGTGATATAACAAACTACCAGAATCAGTGTCCACGTGGAAGGCCCTCCATCATGAGGAATAATTCTATTAAGAAGTTAGTGAATGGAGACTCGTGAGAATCTTATGTGGGGTCCTAGTTTGTTATACTGCATAACAAACTCTAATGAGCAAGCGTATCGAGGAGCGTCTTCCTCTTTTCTTTATCTTCCCTAGTCACCTCCTCTGACTTTTATATCAACTCGACCCTATTTCCCGGATGACCCTTGGTTTGCTTTCCCGATGTACTTCCCTTTACCCTTCTGGTTTACTCAAACCGAAGTGTATATGACTCAAATCTTTGGCCCCATCTCACCATAAGGCCCATGCATTTATACCCCCTTAATTCCCAGTCGTTTCCCGACTCGCTTTCCGATCACTTATCCAGATCCTTTTTGGCCATCTGACTTCTCCGTCCTACCCCGTGTTGCCACCTCATCACCTCGGTTTATTTACCCCAGTCAAGTCTAGCTGGACTAGGTCATATATCACACACTACATCCCTTTCCTCATACTTCACCCTGATGGTCGTGGTTCCTCTACCCAACTCCCAGATCATGTTATAGTAGTATCAAGATAAATTTCAAATGAAAGATCTTGGTGACAAATCTTTCTAGCAATAATGTCCACAACGTGAACTTGAAATTAATGAAATGAAGAAACTTCCTTATGCATGAGAAGTAAGAAGTCTCATGTATACATAGGTATGTACACGTTTGTTATAGAGTATATAATAGGAATGTTAGGCAGATACATAAATAAATGCACTATAAAGAGAGCCTTGTAGTATTTGCAATAAATAAATTAAATACTCACATAGCGAAGATTTGATTGTCTAGAGATGATTAGATATTAAAACTTCACATTTTAATGGATGTCTGGACAGCGAGAGATTTACATTTGGATATATCTTCTTATTCTTGGGAAGAACTATCATTTGGAAAAGCATAAAATAGACGTTGATAGACACCTCAATAATAAAGCATAAATTAGTAAACTACTCTAACATCGATGTGATTGCAGATTTTATCACAAGATAAAGATCATTTGGGACTTGATGACTATTTGGGATCAACTGTAATAATAAAGCTGCGAAATTTTAGGCCAACGACAACCATGGTATGTCAACTTTATTGTGCATCGACATAAAGTGTCAAACGGTTAAAAGAAAGAGTTCAGAGTGGTCAAGCATTGGTAGAGCATATTAGGACAGACTTTATATCCATTATCAGCGTGGGCTGAAAATGAGGGTTCTTCATATGGATGAAGTACCCATTAAGTGTGAGTCTATATTATCTTGTTATTCAGGATGCTCTATAATTAAGACACGTGTATATTTTATTTTATTGTGCACATTAAGATAGGAAAATACATGTGTATTTTATCTTTGATACTCTGTATAAAGATATCACGATTTAGTAATGCGGTTAGTATATAATTATTGTAAATGTGATGTAGGACTCTATTTTTGAGTCATGAGGTTCAGATCATAGTTTGCTAATGTGGTTGCATACGGTGCTAGCAAACATGAACAAGACCCTGTTATGGGTCATAAGAAGGATCATTTGGGAATTGACATGTGCATATCACATTTCATGTAATTCTTATGCTACACATCCACATCTGATCTATGTCATTGATGACATTGGTGTTGTGATTACTGATGGATTCTCCTACCGATTACATATATAGAGTAACAATGATCACTTTAGTCCTATACCAATGAAGTTGATGGACCAATTGATTTAGTTCAATACGGCATAATGAACTCACCTAAAGAATTTCGGACATATGTTACATTCAGAATCTCATGTAATCAAAGTAGAAGATTATTGGATGTGGGTTCACATGTGATTATCATAATCGTCCGATTGTGTCGTATTGATTCGAACCTGATTAAGTGATCTACTTATAGGTTTACAGATTTCGATTATCGAATGTGTAGATTTAATGTGTAGAATCCATTAGAGTATAGATTTGTTATTGATGATGAGCCGATAATGCATCCAACTCGGCCTCTATAAATAGGGCATGGTCGCCACAGGGGGCCAGTTACTTTGGTAGACTCCTCGCATCCTATCGGTGAGAAGTTTACGACATTATCAGTTTAGAACCCTGCGGAAGACTTGCGCCTCTTTTGCAAGAACTCCGGATTGGATCTCAAATGAAGAGGAACGATTGCCACTCCACTACAATCAGGTTCTTTTAATCATGCCATCGTTTCATTTATGTTTATTTGTTGTCGTAGATATTGATAAGATTAGATCCAAATCTACGAATCATGTTGTATATATTTGATTTATTATATACATGTTTAGATTCGTAGATTTCCATCAGATCATGCATGCATGTTTGATGTCAAGTGCTTTCCTCACAATATTGCTATTAGCCCAATAGTATTGTTGGTGCAGGGGCACCAGATAATCGAACCTAGATTTTAATTATGGCAAAGGTTTAAAGTTAAGCTATTATTGTTATCTCATGTATTGTGTTAAGTGTTCAGGAAGTGTTTAAGCTGTCAAGGTCATGACACCGGAGAATCTCGAGACGAAATCATGGTGGTCGGGCAACACCAGGAGAACCTTGTTGGAGTCGAAGAACCTCGGTGGCGACTGAAAGGTAAGCGATAGGTCAAAAGGACCAAAGATAAGCACTGAGTACAGAGTTATGGTTAGGTCGTGTCCTCTGTACGGGGACGAACTAAGGCGGCAATCCGACTAAGACTTCCAGGGGAAGGTCTAGGTCGAGATTGGATAGTAAGGAACTGTCGTAATTTCCATTACTTGGTAGTTCTATGCTAACTCTTTGCTGTGAGAGTGAGTGCCAATAGTCGATCGATAACTATTGGCGACTATCATCGCCGATCGATCTTACCATCACCGATCGCTAGTCAAATGGTCAGCTCGATGAAAGTCAAGATAAGCTCCCCTTATCTTGGGGTGAGGTGGCTCTTTGACTCAGATCCAGATCTCAACGAATTAGGGTTTGAAGGGCTATAAAAGAAGGGGCGGTTTTCACCCTTTTTCATCATCCATTCTTGCTCCTAAAGTGCTCCTACAATGCCAAGCTTCCGACGACCACACTACGTTGATGTCACGCCGAGCTTCCTTCTTTTTGTCGGTAGTGTCATTTCATTTAAGTGTTTTTACTTCTTGTATTCGAGCTTTCAATTGTAAAGAGGAGAGGTAGGCTTGTTGCCTCTTCCTCTATCTTATGATTTTTGTAATCGTCGTCTCCTACCTCCAACGAGGAGGAGACTTTTAGTGGATTGCCCCATCGTACACGGTCTAGGATCGTAGGGCCTTGGAGTAGCAACCTTTCGATTGTGAACCAAGTAAAAGCAAAGGTGTCTATTTACTTTAGTTTTGTTTCTATTTCTGCTGCAATACTTTGGTTTTATCGAAACGAAACAAAAAAATTTACGCTCGCTATTCACCCCCCTCTAGCGATTCTCCGATCTAACAATTGGTATCAGAGCGGGGGCACTCAGATTTGGTGTAACCACCGATCGAGCAAGTTTTATTTCTTTTTGTACTTTTCATTTAGTTTAAGTTTTTGTTATCCCATACTACTAATCCAAGACAAAGTCTTGGCAATTTGTGTGTTTATCGTGTTTTTGTGCAAGGTTTTATCGAATGGCCCATCTCGAGAGGTTTAGCACCACTCGACCTCCATTTTACAACGGAGTTGACTTCTGTTATTGGAAGGGTCAGATGGAGTGTTATCTCAAAACCCAAGTCGAGATATGGATAGTCATCCAGACTGAGTTCACCCTTCTAACCAATGAAGACGGTGAATACTTAGACTGCGACAAGTGGACGAATGCCATGAAGCTTCAAGTGGAGGCCGATGTAAAGGCTACACAATTCTTCAATGTGGTCTCTCCAAGGAAGAGCTCAACCGCGTTGGCCCGTTCATCAGCGCGAAGGACTTATGGAACAAGCTCATCGAGCTACACGAAGGAACGACCGACACAAAGTATGCAAACAGGACCTCCTCCTAAATAAATTATTTAATTTGAAAATGCAGGACCACGAGTCAATGACTCAACTCCACTCAAGGATACAGGACATCATGAACGGACTACACTCAATCGGACAAAAGGTGGAGAATCGAGATGTAATAAGGTATGCCTTGAATGCATTTCCTAGGACCACTTTATGGGCATCTATGGTTGATGCTTACAAAGTATCTAGAGACTTATCTAAAATTAGACTAGAGGAGCTATTTTACAATTATGAATTGCACGAACAATCTAACTCGGCCCCCGTTGAGAAAGGTATTGCCTTGGTTGCAAGTCATAGGAATAAGGTAAAGAGCAAACCACCTCCCGAAGAAGAAGAGGAGTACGAATCGGAGGTGAACGATGAGATGGAGACCGAGCTAGTGAATCTAGTTTGGAAGATGATCAAGAGTAGAAGACGACCTATCAAGCAATCCAAGGAGAAGAGACCCGAGCA
Organism: Wurfbainia villosa; assembly: GCA_025175895.1. Lineage (NCBI taxonomy): Eukaryota > Viridiplantae > Streptophyta > Magnoliopsida > Zingiberales > Zingiberaceae > Wurfbainia > Wurfbainia villosa. Next base: position 102,921,047 of record CM046001.1, on the reverse strand, counting down.
AGGTTCAAATTACAAATGCTATGAATGCAACAAAAGGGGCCACATCAAATCTATTTGTCCAAGGCTAAAAAACAAGCAACCACAAACAAAGAAAGCCTTCAACGCAACTTGGGAAGAGTCATCGGAGGAAGAAGACAAACTCAACAACCTAGCATTCATGGCCAAGCCAACTGAGCCCAAAGACGAATCCGAACCCGAAACGAACTACGAGTCCGAGACCGAGTCCGACTCCAAATCTGACGATGAGCTTCAATTCAAGACAAGCCACCGATCTACATCCGGTTTAAAAGATTCGATCAAGGTAAGTCGGTCCCTAATTGATACTTTATATAGTGCAATTAAATATTTGACTAAAAATTTAGCTAAGTCTGAGTCCAAGGTCGAGACCTTGGCTAAGGAGGTTAAACTCCTTAAGCATGAGGTCTCCCTAACCTCTTCAACTAGTCAAGTTCAAGAGGGAAACTCAACTCAAGTTGAAAGACTTGAGGAAGAGAATTCTCTCTTGAAAGGACAAGTTCAAGAGCTTAGGAAAACATTGGAAAGGTTTACTTTGGGGTCCAAGGGTCTTGACCTACTACTTGGATCGCAAAGGGCCATGTACAATAAGGCCGGACTCAGATTTAGATCAACCACAACGAACAAATCGTATATGTTGATTGTTAGTCGAAACAAACAAAAAGTCCAAGCATGGGTCCCTAAGACCTTTTTGAATTCACAATTAGGATCAATCAAGTATTGGGTTCCCAAGGACCAAATCCACTACGTGGAAAGACCACATCGGTTCAATGGTCCAGGGGGAGTTAGTACTAAAATTGTATGTTCTACTTCTTGATTTAGCTTTGCATGCTTAGTAACTTTTTTGTTTTAATTTTTAGAATGGCTAGATAGGATCAATAGTTAGTCAACCTTGATAACATAGTATTAAGATGCAGCGAGATGATAGTACATTAGGGAAACGAGATCTTGTGTATCCGAGTTAGATAAGGCATATCTAGCTTGGTGCACTCGGCTAAATGGAACTAGCTGAAGCTACCTCGCCACATTCTAAACTAGTTAGACCAGGAAGTAACCCTAAGTGACTTAAGTAAATATTTTCTTAAAATTGGCTTTGTGTAAGAAAGTGGTCGTTGTTCCTATCAAAGAAGACCTCTGTGCCTCATCACGACCTGGAAGCCATTTTTTCGAAAAGTTTGCTTAACAATTTTAAGGTTAAATCTGAATCTAACCCAAGGTTAATTATCTTCAAATCACTAAATTTAACCAAGTTAAAATTGAAGTCATCTCACAAAACATATAAGTTTAACATGTTTGATCATGTAGAAAGGGTGAGATGATTCCTAGGTTAAAATTTTTAAACAACTTTAAAATTTCAATATCCGATCCAACTACTATATGTGTAGGATCAATGGATGTTGACGATGGTGCTCGACATATGATGAGACCGACTAAAGTTTCTGCTCAGATTCAAAAACCAAGGATCGGTAGCATTCGAAAATAACGGGAAGCTCAAAATCATCGGATCAGGTGATATTGAGCTAAACTCGAACTTTACAATTCATCAAGTACTTTTAGTTAAACATTTTGAATTTAATCTCCTTAGTGTCAGTCAATTGTATGATAATAATTATAAGGTCATTTTCCTACCAAATAAATGCTTAATTAAAAATAGTGATACTTCAAAAACTATACTTAAGGGGACTAGGAATAGTAACATTTACACAATCAACTTACCCAACTCCTCAACCAAGTGTCTAATGACACAACAAGAGGAATCTTGGTTGTGGCACTGATGACTTGGCCACTCCCATCCAAGACTCATACACAAAATGAGTCAGAGTGGCTTAGTTAGAGGTCTACCTAACCTAAATAACCTAGAAAATAAAATATGTAATGCTTGTCAACAAGGTAAACAAACTAGGACTTCACATCAACTAACTAATCAAGAAAGAGTTAAAAGTGTACTTGAGCTCCTGCACTTAGACCTCTTTGACTCTCATGGTGCCAAGTCACTAAATGGAAGTCAATATTGTTTAGTCATAATCGATGACTACTCTAGGTTCACATGGGTTAGGTTTTTAAAACATAAGAATGAAACCTTAGACCAACTCACCAATTTATGTAAACTAATAGAAAATGAAAAGAACCTTAAGATTAAGAGATTTAGGAGCGATCATGGTGGTGAATTCGAAAACCATAAGTTCACCGACTTTTGTAACCAAAACGGATATCACCATGAGTTCTCCTGCCCTAGGACCCCTCAACAAAATGGCCTAGTTGAACGTAAAAATAGAACCCTACAAAAAGCCGCTAGAACCATGTTAAATAAATTCAATCTACCTATTAGATTTTGGGCAGAAGCGGTCAATACTGTCTGCTATCCAAAATAGAATTTTACTAGTTAGACGACATCAAAAAATGTCATATGAAATCTATTATGAAAAACTCCCAAACATTAAGTACTTTAGAGTTTTTAGATGTAGGGTACACATATTAAACACTAAAGACTACTTAGGAAAATTCACCTCTAAAACTAGTACCGAAACTTTTCTAGGATACTCAACCACTAGTAAAGCATATATGTTATATAACAATAAACCCCTAAAAATAGAAGAAACAATCAATGTAGTTTTTGATGAAAAAAACAGACCTACAAAACCCGAAGTAGAATTAATTAATGAACAAATTGAAAATAGACCTAAACCTAACTCACGAAACGAATCTAGTATAGATCCTAACCCAAATCAATCTAGGTTACAAGCAAACCATCCTATTGATCAAGTAATAGGTGATCCTAATTTAGGGGCTCGAACTAGAGCATCCTATAGGAACCTAAGTCAAATCTCACCCATCTCTAAAATCGAACCTAAAACAATTGAACAAACTCTTCTTGACCCCGATTAGATTATAGCTATGCAAGAAGAGTTAGCTCAATTTACTAGAAGTCAAGTTTGGGAATTAGTACCCCTACATAAAGGAAAAACGATCATTGGAACAAGGTGGGTGTTTCGAAATAAACTTGATGACAAAGAAGAAGTAATTAGAAATAAAGCTAGGTTAGTTGCTAAAGGGTTCAGTCAAATCGAAGGGTTAGACTATGATGAAACATATGCACTCATAGCTAGACTTGAATCGATTAGAATGTTATTGGCCTACGCTGCACATCAAGGCTTCAAATTATTTCAAATGGATGTTAAGTCAGCATTTTTGAATGGATTTATTAAGGAAGAAGTTTATGTTAGTCAACCACCTAGATTTGAGAGTCTAGACAAACCTAACCATGTCTTTAAACTTAGAAAAGTCTTATATGGATTAAAGCAAACTCCTAGGGCTTGGTACGAAAGGCTTTCAATCTACCTTAAGTCTAAGGGATTTAATCAAGGTTTAGTTGACCCAACCCTTTTTGTAAAATCCATAGGAAAAGAAATCTTCATTGCACAAATTTATGCAGATGACATAATCTTTGGAACAACCAACACACAATTATTAAATGAGTTCATTTCACTAATGGAAAGTGAATTTGAAATGAACTTAGTAGGAGAACTTACCTTCTTCTTAGAGTTACAAATCAAACAAACTAGAGAAGGAATTTATTTACATCAACATAAATATGCTAAGTAACTAATTAGTAAGTTTGGAATGCAAAACGCTAAGGAGATTAATACACCAATGACTACTAATGTAAACATAGGAGAAGACTTAGAAGGAAAAGCAATTGATTTAAAATACTATAGGAGTGCAATAGGCAACCTTTTATACTTAACTGTGAGTCTACTTGATATACTCTTCGCAGTAAGTATATGTGTGAGATTTCAATCTTGCACTAAGGAGTCGCACCTAACGCTAGTCAAACGAATTTTTAGATACCTAAAAGAAACACTAAATGTAGGAATTTGGTAACCTAGATCGAGTTTGAACTAATCGGCTACTCCGACTCGGATTATGCCGATAGTAAACTCGATAGGAAGAGCACGAGTGGATATTTCCAACTCCTAGGCTCGAGTCTAGTCAGCTGGTGTAGTAGAAAGCAATATTGTGTTACCTTATCTACTACCGAAGCTGAATATGTTGCAATAGGTGAGTGTGTAGCTCAACTTCTTTGAATGAAGCACACTCTCCAAGACTTTCATTTAAGCTTTAGTAACACTAAAATCTTAATTAATAACATTAGTTCTATTAACCTAACTAAGAACTCGATTTGTCACTCTAGAACCAAACACATAGAAGTTAAACATCACTTTATACGAGAACACGTAGCTAATGGAACTATAAAACTCGAGTATGTTGAGTTGAAATCGAACCTAGCTGACATTTTCACGAAACCCTTACCCAAAGCAGAATTTAGTTTGCTTAGACGAAGATTAGGAATGTGCATAGTAGGATTGGACTCAACTCTTATTTATACTCTATTTTTATTTCTCATGCTACATGGAACTAGCTTAGGGCTTACCTTAGAAAGCATGCACCTATAGATTTAAGGAGTCAACACATCTCACAACACATAGGTTCAATGTGTTTGTGTACTGAGCCACGAAGATGAGCATAAGATGTTAGGACCTTACTTCTGATTCCATATGTAGATCTAGTACATTGATATGAATCATGGAGTATAATTATTTACATTAACCAACTCTAATCAAGACGTATTGATCATTTTATATCAATTAAGTCAAAAAGAGTTGAACATGCTATTAGTTGAATTTATATTGAAACTATTATTTTCAAAATTACAAGGGACGTGCTTGGGCTTATTTTCTAAAGTTTTTTTTTACAAACCCCCAAATATTTTCGATTTATGGAAAAAGAGGGAAAAGAGAATCAAAAGTTTTTTTTTTTGGAAACTTAACTTTCTTTAAGTAAAGTAAGTTTTTTTAAAAAAAACTTAACTTTCTTTAAGTAGAAACATTAAGGGGAAAGATAAGTTTTTTTTCAAAAACTCACTTAAGGTCAAGGGGGAGGTAACCTCGAGGGGGAGTATTTGAAAAAAGGACTTATTAATCACACTTACTATTTCATTCATACAAACTAATTCATGTTTAATACATGATACTTATGCTTACTTACTCATACTCATGTTTGCTTCATACTTACACTTGCTTACTTATATTTCATGCTTACTCATGTTTGTTACTATTATTCTTTTTATGCCTAAATTTTTTTTAACTTTGAATCAGTTTTCCATAGATCACAAAGGGGAAGATTGTTGGTGCAGGGCACCAAATAATCAAACCTAAATTTTGATTATGGAAAAGGTTCAAAGTTAAGCTATTATTGTTATCTCATGTGATGTGTTAAGTGTGCAAGAAGTGTTTAAGCTAAGCTGAAGGTCAGCGACACCTAAAGAATCTCGGGATGATAAACCGTGGTGGTCGGGCAACACCCGGAGAACCTTGTTGGAATTGAGGAACCTCGGTGGCAATCGGAAGCTAAGCGACAGGTCAAGAGGACCGGAGGTAAGCACAGAGTATAGAGTAATGATGAGGTCGTATCCTCCGTACGGAGACGAACTTAGGTGGCGATCCGACTAAGACTTCCAAGGGAAGGTCTAGGTCGAGATCAGATGGTAAGGAATCGTCGTAATTTCCATTACTTGGTAGTTCTGTGCTAACTCTTTGCTGCAAGAGAGTGACCAGGGCAACAATCAACTGATAGCTATTGGTAGTCGACTGATCCTACTATCAGTCGACTGCTAAGGGTCATCAGTTGACTGCTAGTCAAATAGTTAGCTCGATGAAAGTCAAGATAAGCTCCCTTATCTTGGGGTGAGGTGACTTTTTGACCCAGATCCAGATCTCAACGAATTAGGGTTTGAAGGGCTATAAAAGAGGGGTTTTCACTCTTTTGTATCATCCATTATTGCTCCCAAAGTGCTCTTACAAAGCCAAGCTTCCAACGACAACACTACGCCGCAGTAATGGCGACGTCGGGCCGAGCTTCCTTCTTTTCGTCGGTAGTGTCATTTCATTTAAGTGTTTTTACTTCTTGCATTCGAGCTTTCAATTGTAAAAAGGAGAGATAGGCTTATTGCCTCTTCCTCTATCTTGTGGTTTTTGTAATCGTCGTCTCTTACCTCCAACGAGGAGGAGACTTTTAGTGGATTGTCCCATCGTACGCAGTCTAGAATTGCGGAGCCTTGGAGTAGCAATCTTTCGGTTGTGAACCAAGTAAAAAACAAAGATGTCTATTTACTTTAGTTTTATTTCTATTTTTGCTGCAATACTTTGGTTTTATTGAAATGAAACAAAAAGATTTACGCTCTTTATTCACCACCTCTCCACCTGTCCCTGGGTTGCCGATCAAGTAACCCTGAAAGCCATGTCTAAGTAAGGACTTCTTTTCATTTTATCCGATGACAAAACAATATTAAAGATCAAAATTAGATTGTTTACTGAACTAAAATATAAGCAGTGATTCTTTCCCCTCATCAATACCTGGATTACAGTAACTGAGAATGACATGTAAATTAACATAAACTATGTGCAAACAATAGAATTACCATCCATCACTCTTTTAACCACGATAGGCACAACTTTTCCAGCATATGAATCCCCGACAATGTAGAGAGGATTGGGGATGAACTGTGGGTGCTCAACAAGCCACTATAAAAGTGAAAGATTGAATCTTTAAAGCATTTACAGTAATTGCACCAGGAATATATATGATAGAACTCATAAAATTCCAATCCAGAATCTCAATCTCTAATCTACTCTTAAGAAATAACAAACAAGATAATAACCTAAGTTGCGGAAGCGTACCGAAATCCACAGTTTTAATCCTGGGAGATGATCTTCAATTTGTAGACTTCTTTAGGTTTCCAAAGAGTTTTGTCGATGGGAAACAAAACGAAGAAAGTGTCGTTCTGCAAACTGGGACCATAACCTATTATTTATATAATCCAAAGATTGGCTATTTCTAATTTGGCCCCTCAACAAATCAGAATTAGCACATGGTATCTACAATATTTTATTCATAACAATTAAGCCCTTAAGTCAAATTCCTTAATTACAAAATTAAGATCACATTAATTTTTGACTTATTTAATTGATGACATTCACAATTTATAATTACAATATAGTCCTAAAATTCTAACAATCTCCCACTGAGCTATATGTGTAAACTTATAAATGTGTTAACCTTAGTGAGTTCAGAACTTTTGTCATCATAACTTTAGGGCTTCCTTAACAATCTCGTCCATTGATTATATAGACATAGGATCAATGCAGTCTTTGTTGTATCTTTCACAACTAAACCATCAATGGTCACGTATATCAATACAATCAAATGACATAGATCAATTATGAATTTGTGGCATGAAAATTACATGCAAGGTGATCTATTCATGTCAATTTTCAACTGGTCCTCCTTAACTAAAGTGAGATCAAAACTTTAACTTAAGTTATACAAAGTGTAATGAAGTAAACATTAAACTTTATATCTGATCAGAAAATCTCTAAATACATAAGTTTCAAAGACATAACCAAACATATATAGAAAACAAATACAGTACAAACTCCCACTAGTAAATTTCACCAAACTGAATAACACCCATATGAGTGGTATGCTCATAAAAGACATTGGGTGGTAGACCTTTCGTCAAAGGATCTGCTATCATGGAGTTTGTACCTATGTGTTCTATCAAAATCTGTCCACTTTGTACTCTTTCTTTCACAACAAGGAACTTAATATCGATGTGCTTCGATTTTGTCGAGCTCCTATTGTTGTTGGAATACAATACAGCTGATCTATTGTCACAAAATAACTTCAGTGGTTTCTCAACCCTTCCCAAAATGCGCAGCCTAAAGATAAAATTTTTCAGCCATATTCCATGATTAGATGCCTCATAACATGCTATAAACTCTGCTGCCATGGTGGAAGAAGCTGTCAGTGTTTGTTTGGCACTTCTCCAAGAGATAGCTCCGCCAGCCAATAGAAAAATATAGCCTGAAGTGGATCTCATGCTATCTTGGCATCCAGCAAAATCAGAGTCAGAATATCCCATGATCTCAAGAGTATCTGACCTCTTATATATGAGCATGTAATCACTAGTTCTCTTTAAATATCTCATTACCCTCTTTGCTGCTTTCCAATGATCCATTCCTGGGTTGCTTAAATATCTGCCCAACACTCCAACAATGTACGCAATATCCGGATGCGTACAAACTTGAGCATACATAAGACTTCCTATTGCTGAAGCATAGGGAATCTTTTGCATTTCTTGAGTCTCGAGGCTTCCTTTAGGGCACTGTTTAAGACTAAACTTATCTCCTTTAGCGACTGGGGTGTTTCCTGGTTTGCAATCTTGCATGCCAAATCTTTTAAGCACCTTATCGATATAGTTCTTTTGTGATAATCCAAGAATACCTTGAGAACGATCTCGGTGTATTTGGATTCCTAATACAAAAGATGCATTACCAAGATCTTTCATTTCAAAATATCTAGATAGAAATCTCTTGGTATCGTTTAATATACCTATATCATTTGTGGCAAGCAAAATGTCATCAACATATAAAACCAGAAAAATGTGCTTACTCCCACTGAACTTATGATATACACAATCATCTACCACATTCGCCTCAAAACCAAATGAGATGATTATTTGATGAAATTTATGGTACCATTGACGAGAAGCTTGCTTTAATCCATAGATGGACTTCTTAAGTTTGCAAACCATGCTCTTTGGATCTCCCGATACAAAATATTCTGGTTGCACCATATAGATTGTTTCCTCAATGTCTCCATTAAGAAAAGCTGTCTTGACATCCATCTGATGAAGTTCCATATCGAAGTGTGCGACAAGTGCCATGATTGTCCTAAAAGAGTCTTTCGTTGAAACTGGAGAAAAGGTTTCTTTATAGTCAATCGTATATTTTTTAGTATAACCTTTAGCTACAAGACGTGCTTTATATCTTTCCACATTACCATTTGAATCCCTTTTGGTTTTAAAAATCCATTTACAACCAATAGGTTTCACACCTTCTGGTAATAGGACAAGTTCCCAAACATTATTATCTTGCATTGATTTATACTCTTCATTCATTGCTTCAATCCACTTTTGAGAATGTAAATCTTGCATGGCTTGACGAAAGTTGATTGGATCATCCTCCGCCATGTCATCATTTTCCTCATGTTCTTGGAGTAGTACTATGTAATCATCCGAAATAGCACTCCTCCTTTCTCTAGTGGATCTACGTAAAGACACTTGTTCTTCATGCATTGGTTCTTGAGGCTATTGAGTTTGTTCTTCTGGGAGTTGATTAACAATGTCCTGTTGTACTTGTATTGCATCCTGATTACTAATAAGAATAAAATCCTGATCATTATCAGAAGCAATCATAGGAATATAAACTATTTCCTCTTCAAGAGTAGTAGGAATACATTCCTCCTCAAAGACAATGTCTGTTACTTTATTCTTCCCCCCAAACTCAATATCCTCAAAGAATGCTGCAGTTCCCGTCTCAAAGATATTCTTAACTTTGGGATCATAAAACTTATAGCCCCTTGATCGCTTCGAATATCCAATAAAGTAGCTACTTACTGTTATAGAGTCTAATTTCTTTTCATGAGGTCTGTATGGTCTAGCCTCAGCTGGACATCCCCAAACATGAAAATGTTTTAGACTGGGCTTTCTCTTTGTCCAAAGCTTAAAAGGTGTTTTAGTAGTTGCTTTAGTGGGTACTCGATTTAGAATGTAAGCTGCTGTCTTTAATGCTTCTCCCCAGAGTGAGGTTGGCAAAGTTGAATGGCTAACCATACTCCTTACCATATCTTTAAGAGTCCGATTTCGTCGTTCAGCTACACCATTCATGCTTGGCGAGCCTGGCATGGTGTACTGTGGGACGATTCCACACTCCTCTAGGTATTGAGCAAAAGGTCCTGGACGTTGCTCACCTGAGCCGTCATATCTACTGTAGTATTCACCACCATGATCAGATCTGACTTTCTTAATTCTTTTGTCGAGTTGGTTTTCGACTTCAAACTTAAATGATTTGAAAACATCCAATGTTTGAGCTTTTTCATGAATAAGAAATACATATGCATATCTAGAATAATCATCAATGAATGATACAAAATATTGTTGACCATTCCAAGAAGGTGTTGGAAATGGTCCGCAAACATCCATATGTATCAATTCCAATACTTCTGTAGCTCTATATGCACCTTCTCTCTTTCTTTTGGTTTGTTTTCCCTTAATGCATTCAACACAAATATCTAGATCCGTAAAATCAATGGAATGTAAAATTCCATCTGATACAAGTCGTGCAACTCTATTTCTAGAGATGTGCCCTAAACGTTTATGCCATAATGCACCTGAGTTTTCATTATTAAATTTTTGCTTAGTACCATGTGATTCCACATTTAGGGTTTCAATATAAGAAGCATTTATATCAAGCATATAGAGATTGTCATAAATGATAAGTGAACCGGTTCCAACAATAGTAGAATTAATAGATAAACTAAACTGACTATTTTCAAACGAACAACAATAACCTAATTTGTCCAAATGAGAAATAGAAACCAAATTCCGTCTAAAGAACGATACAACAAAAGTATCTATTAAGTCCAAATAATAACCAGTGCTTAACAACAATCTAAAATGCCCTATGGCTTCCACTTCAACCGACTTGCCATCACCCACATAGATGCATCTTTCAGCATCACTTGGCTTTCGGTAGCTCAGGCAAACCTACATTGAAACACTGATGTTAGTAGTAGCACCAGAGTCTAACCACCAAGTGTTTCTAGGTACTGAAGCTAAATTTACTTCAGAACAAACCAAATTTAAAAATGTACCCTTTTTCGCACGCCAGACATGATACTTAGGACATTCTTTCTTGACATGATCAGGCTTGTTACAGAAGAAACAACCTTTCTTGTCATTATCCTGCTGTTGGTTCTTCGCATAAGGACCTTTCGTAGCCTCATTCTTTCTTTTCTTGCCCTTATCTTTAGGGGTGCTTGCCAAATAGGCACTTTCAACCTTGTTTTGCTTTAACCTCTCTTCCTCTTGAACACAGTATGATATGAGCTCATTAAGAGTCCATTTCTCCTTTTGACAATTATAATTGATTTGAAACTGACTGAACTGGATTGGAAGAGAAATAAGCACTAAATGCACAAGCATGTCATCCGACAATTCAAGGTTAAGTGCTTTTAACTTTGACGCAAGGTGGGAAAACTCCATGATATATTCTCGAATATTTCCCTTGCCTTTATACTTCACGGAAATCAAGTTTTTAAGAAGTGTACTTGTTTCCGCCTTATCGCTTTTGACAAAGCATTGTTCAATCTCATCGAGATATTCCTTAGCTTTAGTGATACTATTAGACACATCGCCCCTAAAAACCTCTGGTATACCGCGCTTGATGATCATAAGACTCATGCGGTTAGAGCGATCCCACTTCTCATATTTAGTTCTCTGTTCAGAAGAACTAGAATCCGTAGTAGTAGGTTGCTCTGTCCTGAGCGCAAAATCTAGATCCATGCAGCCAAGAACAATGAGAATGTTCTCCTTCCAATCCTTAAAATTTATACCATTAAGGATCGGCACTGAATTTAAGTTAGCAGAAATAGTAGCAACACTTGCTGAAAAAGAACATAAGAACAATAACATAATTAACATGCTCATTATGATGAAATTTAAAAATAAATAGTAAATCCCATCTAAAGATACATAGTGCAACAATAATATCAAGTCTTTGGATAGTAATATTATTTGCAAGTGGTACTCTTGTTGTAATAATCAAACACTAACAATAATGAATGACAAATAATAAATCTATCTTTGGATCGATTCATTAAATTCATAAAAATAACAATTGTAACCTTATAATTATTACGTGTTTATTATCACAAGTAAATGTATAATTTTGATAAGTATAAATCTTCCTTTGGGCCGATTAATACTCACATAAATATACACATTTACACCTGATCTAATACTTGAATAATATCTCAATATTTCAAATAAAATTAAATTCAAGTAACAGAGGTCACTTTGGTGACATATAATTTAAATTTAACTTAATTTGAAATAATAGATATTAATGAAATTCATATAATCCATTTAATATTTAAATCTGTGTTATAAAATAAATTAATTAAATTATTTTATTCAAATAATTTAATTAATTTAATGGATTATTATGAAAAGGGATAAAATAAGGATAATTCTATCAAAATCCAAAATGGTTCCGGCAGTTTTTTTTTTAATTAACCAAAAAAATAATTACTGCACCACGTCTCCATGAAATTGACCGCAAGTTTTTTTTTTTAATTAACCAAAAAAAAATGGATCACGTTCCCAAAAAAAAAAAACTGTCGTTCTGCATTGATGGAGAACGAAACCAAAGTTTTTTTTTTTTTAAGTTATAATTCTGGGCTATAGAAAAACACAAAAAATGGCAATCTCAAGACCATCTCAATATGTTAAAAATAATCCTCCACATCCACTGTCCGAAGGGATCCGAAGATTGACGATTTTTTTTTAACACAATCAATCGGTCATGATGAACAGAAGAATACAATAGATAAAAATAAAACAAACTCTATAATTATCTCTTAAGAATTGGAAATAGATTGCTCTGATACCAATTGATAGAACTCATAAAATTCCAATCCAGAATCTCAATCTCTAATTCACTCTTAAGAAATAACAAACAAGATAATAACCTAAGTTGCGGAAGCGTACCGGAATCCATAGTTTTAATCCTGGGAGATGATCTTTAATTTGCAGACTTCTTTAGGTTTCCAAAGAGTTTTGTCGATGGGAAACAAAACGAAGAAAGTGTCGTTCTGCAAACTGGGACCATAACCTATTATTTATATAATCCAAAGATTGATTATTTCTAATTTGGCCCCTCAATAAATCAGAATTAGCACAAGGTATCCACAATATTTTATTCATAGTAATTAAGTCCTCAAGTCAAATTCCTTAATTACAAAATTAAGATCACATTAATTTTTAACTTATTTAATTGATGACATTCACAATTTATATTTACAATATAGTCCCAAAATTTTAACAATATAATCTTTCCTACCTTTATGAGAAACTTATAAGTCTGTTCAGACATTATACCTTTCATATTTTTTTGAATATGAGAATCCAGAAACCAATGGAAAATACATCCAAAAAGATCACGTTGGCTGCCTGCATGTGTGTTTTCATGCAAACAAGACAAAAAGCATGTATCATATTTCTTCCTCAATTACTCAACAAATGAAATAGGCAAAAAGCATATATCATTTATATTAATTGATTTAATTAATTAATGATTTATCATTTAATTTAGCTATCTAATTTAAATTTGGTCACTAATTAGCGATCGAATATAAATTCAATCGTTAATTAGCGACTGAATATAAATTTTGTCATTAATTAGTGACCGAATTTAAGATCCATCGCTAAATTAAAAAATAAATCATTAAGTAATTAAATCAATTAATACTTTTTTAATTTTACTTTAATGATGAAATTAAATTGGTGACAAAATTTAAATTTCATCACTAATTTAGCGATCGAATATAAATTTCGTCGCTAATTTAGAAATCGAAATAGCAATGGAATTTAAAATCGACCGCTAAATTAAAGAATAAATCATTAATTATTAAATAAATTAATATTTTCTTAATCCCGTAGTAGTTGCCGTGATAAAATTAATTAATTAATTTTAAAGATCGAATTTTAATTTTAATTGCTAAATTAGCTATCAAATTAAGATTCAGTCATTAATTTAACGATGGATTTTAAATTTTATCGCTAATTTAATAATGGATTTTAAATTCAATCGCTAAATTAAATGATAAATTATTAATTAATTAAATCGATTATATTTTTTAAAATTTTACTATCATGATAAAATTAAATTAGTGATTGAATTTAAATTTTATCATTAATTTAGTGACAGAATTTAAAATGTCTGACTAAATTAAAAAATAAATTATTGATTAATTAAATCAATTAATATATTCCACTATAAATTGAGTTAGTTATGAAAACGCACAGACAATTCCACTATTACATATAATCATTTCAGTTGGTTGGTCGATTATGAAATCGACATGGATTGATGGACTATTATAAATTTATAATAAATATATGCATTATGTACTGAAATAAACAATTATGTACGAAGGCGACTTTAATAGGAAATCGTCAAAGTTGAGAACTATCCACAAAAAAGTAGGGCTCGGTCAGAATATCTCCAGTTGAATAAGTTTAAGTGGACAAAAACGAGCCAAGGGACTATTCGAGTCAGGCGGGAGAGATTTTACTGCAACAGAGACAGCATCATTTATATTTTAAACGACATCTGAAGCCTTATTTTTCCTAAATATTATATAATGTAATACGCCATCAGATAAATACTGACGGCATTTTTCTCCCCATAGTCATAAAATATTATAAAAAAAAACAGCGAAAGTTACTGAGTACACGACCATCAAAATTACGACTTGGAAGCACGCTAAATCGTGAACCTCCGCCACGGCTGCAAAGATAAAGAACAGGAAATCGTATGGGGGCACAGTTGCGTAGATTTCTCCAGCCGTGTTTAGATACTTCTTTCACAGGATTACAAACACCTTGCGACTCCATGATTGTTGTCGTGCAATCAGCCAGGAAGAAGAAGATGATGGCGATCGCTTCCCTGTTTATCTTTCTCTGTTTCTTCTCCGCTGTTCTATCGGGCTCGGTGGTCACCCGTTTGCCTGGATTCCGAGGCCCATTGCCCTTCTACTTAGAGACAGGGTCCGGTGCTACCTGCCGCCCCGTGCTTAAGTCTGTCGTGTGATCTCCATGAAGCTCAGTTTTTACTGGTGCAGGTACGTGGAGGTGGATAGGGAGAACGGTGGCGAGTTGTTCTACTACTTCATCGAGTCGGAGAACAAGCCGGCGGAGGACCCGCTGCTCCTCTGGTTCAACGGCGGCCCCAGGTGCTCTGCCTTCAGCGGATTGGTCTTCGAAATCGGTGGGTGAAATTTTCCTGTTCGCTCTGATTAACTACGCTGGTTTCATAATAGAAATCCACTAGCAGGTCCCCTGAAGTTTGTGACAGCCGAGTACAATGAAAGCTTGCCGAGCTTGGTCTACCATCCTTATTCCTGGACCAAGGTTACTTCTTCTTCTTCTTCTTCTTCTTCTAGGCCTATTTAATTTCTCGAGTAATTGATGAAAACATACATGCAGGTAGCCAACGTGATCTTTTTAGATTCCCCGCTGGGTTCTGGATTCTCATACTCAAGAAAAGACGAAGGGTATGATGCCGACGACGCGTCTTGGTCTGAACAGATTTATAAATTTCTCATACAGGTGGGAAAGACCATATATTCATGTTCCAATTACTGTAAGTGCCTTAAAGATGTATGTAATCTTTCACTTTTGCAGTGGCTCGTTGAGCACCCACAGTTCATTTCCAATCCCCTCTACATGTCTGGTGATTCATATGCCGGAAAAATTGTGCCTATTGTGGCTAAAAGAGTGATGGATGGTAACTCTATTGTTTGAACATATTTATGTTAATTTACATGCCATTCTCATTCACTGTGATCCAGGTATTGATGAAGGGGAAGAACCACTACTTAACCTCCAGGTAAATTGCTCGAATGGATAGGCCACTGGTAATGAAAGGAAAGAACCTACTTTGGATCTTTAAATTGCTGTCGTCTGACAGAATATGAAAGAAAAATTCTTTACTTATTGATGGGTTTCAGGGTTACTTGATTGGCAATCCAGTCACAGGAGGAAAAGTCGATATAAATTCTCAAATACCTTATGCTCACAACATGGGGATCATATCAGATGACTTATTTGAGGTAATCTCAGTCCCGTTATCGATTCGATCAATTCGGATCGAATGTATCAAAATGATGATCTCTGATATCACCTTACTTTCTGAACTTTTAGATGACACAAAAAAGTTGCATAGGACAAGATTATCGAAGTCCCACCAATTCACAATGTGCAATGTATCTCAACACATATGACAATGTGAGTTTATACATGCATTGCCTTGTCATGAGCATATTCTAACTTGTATTGATTGGCATGCTTGATGGCCCAGTTCTATTCAGAAATTAATCAGGGTCACATTTTGGAAATGGCATGTGCTCCTGACCATGAAGACAATCACCTGCATCGTCGTATGCTTGCGATTGCTGATAAGAGAAACCTGAAGCAGAACTTGCATTTTCTTCGGCCACCTCCGTTTCCTGACCTTCGTTGTCGAGTAAGAACTCGACTGAATGAATCTCTGGTTTCATTGCGCCACCAAATTTGATCAGTGTTCTTTTGTCTTCTTACAGACTTATGGTTATGTTTTGTCATACTATTGGGCTAACAGTAACATTGTAAGGAAAGCCCTCAACATCAAACAGGTATTGGAGCTCTTCTTTAAGATTCAATCATTTAAGAAACAGAGCATGTTGTTGAAATCCTCATAACTAATACACCTTTTGTTCCAAGGGGACAATTAAAGAATGGGTGAGGTGCAATTTTAACTTACCATACACGCACGAATTTAGCAGTAACATCGACTATCATCGTATTCTTTTACAAAGAGGCTATCGCGCTTTGGTTTACAGGTGATTTAGACGATACAAAAATTTATTTGTCAGTTTGTTAGAGAATATCTAGTAGTTCATAAACCTTCTTCATTCTCAGCGGTGATCATGACTTGGTGATACCCTTTCTGGGCACAAGACAATGGATAAAGTCTTTGAATTCTTCCATTGTAGATGATTGGAGGTCTTGGCTTGTTGATGGTCAAGTTGCAGGGTGAGGCTTGAAATAGATGTTTTTTTTAACATAAAACTCAACTTTTGTGAGATTGTTGTTCTAATTGCTCTTTATGCAATGACAATAGGTATACAATGGCATTTTCTA